>VWZX01010910.1:1317049-1459152 GCA_013399015.1 Galbula dea | reverse complement strand
GCTCGGGTGTACCTCGTGCACCCGTCCCCGTACACCGTGGGTACAGCCACGGGTGGACTCTCTACACCCACCCCAGACACCCCGAACCAAACCAAACACCCTGAGTATAGCCCCACTGTACTTTATATAGCCATCCCGAACACCTCGGGTACGGGCACAGGTGGACCCCACACACCCCGGGTACAGCCCTGGGTGCACCCTGTACACCGTGGGTACAGCCCTGGGGCACTCGCCCACAGCCCCGGTCACCCAGCAGCCCCAGGCAGGACCCGTCTGCAGCACCCACACCCGCGGGGAGTGCAGCTGCCTCAGCCTGGGAGGCTGCATCCCAGGACTCAGTTTAAGACCTTCCCTCCCCCACCTCCCGACGCAGAGGCAGCCTGAGCCCCCCCGAAGGACACTGACAGCGGTGGGTGTGATGGGGGCACAGAGCTAGCACCCACATCCCTCTCATACCGCCACGCTCAGCACCGACTCGCTCTCAGCAGAGCCCCTGGCTCTCACCTCCCTGTTTGTTCTAGGTTTCTCTTAGTTCTGAGCTTTACTGAGGCCATGCTTAGGCTCCGCTTACTAACGTGGGACGTGAAGGACACGCTGCTACGGCTGCGGCAGCCGGTGGGGGACAGCTACGCGGCCGAGGCCCAGGCTCACGGGGTGCGGGTGCAGCCGGAGGCTCTCAGCCGATCCTTCCGGCAGGCATACGGAGCCCAGAGCCAGCATTTCCCCAACTACGGCCGGGGCCAGGGGCTCAGCTCCCGGCAGTGGTGGGTTGATGTTGTGAAGCAGACCTTCAGGCTTTCGGGTGTGCGTGACGATGGAATCCTAACGCTGATGGCAGAGAACCTCTACCGTGACTTCTGCAGCGCCCGCAACTGGGAGGTGCTGCCGGGAGCCGGCGAGACCCTGAGCCGCTGCCGCCAGCGTGGTTTCCGCATGGGAGTCGTCTCCAACTTCGATAAGCGGCTGGAAAACATCCTCTCGCACTGCGACCTGCGGCACCACTTCGACTTCGTGCTCACCTCCGAGGACGCGGGTTTCGCCAAGCCGGACGGGAGGATCTTCGAGCAAGCCCTGCGCCTCGGCGGGGTGCCCCCGGAACAGGCAGCTCATATCGGGGACGACTACAGCCGGGATTACAGGGCAGCCCGAGCCGTTGGCATGCACGGCTTCCTCCTCCGGGCTGCTGGGCAGAGCAAGGAGCCGGAGGTGCCCCCTGAGCACGTCCTGCCCACGCTTAGCCACCTCCTGGCTCTGATTGAGAAAGGGTAGCCGCGTTTGGGAGGAAAAACAGAGCTGCTCCTAAGGGGTGAACTGGGCCTGGGGTGGGATTTCTCGCTGCCGGTTGGGCAGGGAAAACGAGCAAGTGTAGGGGGCAGTGCTGCCTGCAGAGCAGGAGGGGTGGGAATGCAATAAAAGATATCTAATGCTTAGCATTGCTGCTGCTGATGATGTCTTTCACAGTTCTAAATGCACCATGGAAGAAGGTCAGTAGTGGTGTCTTCTGGCTGAGCCAGGGACAATCAAGCTGCACTCCAGAAAAGTCATTCTGACAGAGGGACTGGAGGCAGACAGGGATGTTAACCCCTCCTAGGTCAACCCATGGAGAGGCTCGAGTGCGTCAGCAGCAGTGGGGTTGGTCCCCTCCCAGGACATACCTGCCCGTGCAGAGCACCCAGAGGCCCTGCACACCTCGGTGAGCCCCAGGGGTGCCACCTCAGCAGCACTCCCCTTTTCCTGACAACAGTAGCCAGGAGGCAGTTGTAAGTTTCCTGCTGTGGTCAAAACAGTCTGGAGTTGGGCAATTTCACTTAACAAACTTTACTGATTTGAGTATTGCAAAATAAAGATGACAGATTCTAAACAGAGAAACGCCTTTCCTGCCCTTCCCCCTGGCTCAGCTTTGCCCCTCACCACTCCTTGCTCCCTGCCTAACATCAGCTCCCCGTGGTTTTGCCATAGACTAATAGAATCATTTAGATTGGAAAAGATCTTTTAGATCATCAAGTCCTTAAGATCAAGCACTGCTACATCACCACTACACCATGTCCCTCAGCACATCTTGTCTTTTAAATCCCTCCAGGGAGGGAGACTCCGCTCTCCAAAGCTCCAAAGGCTTGGCAACCCTTTGAGGAAGAAATTGTTCCTCATGTCCAACCTAAATCTCCCCTAGCATAACTTGAGGCCATTTCTATGTTTATGCTCAACCCCTAACTCCCTCTGGCAAGGTGAGGAGCAGCTAAGGTAAGGTTTCTTTATGCTGCTCCTTCCTTCTTACTCCTCTCCTCTGACATGGTCTCTCCTCTGTGGGCCACAGCCCCTCAGGAGGGCTCCTACCCCAGCATGAGATCCCCACAGGTGACAGCCTCTGCACTGTTCCTGCTCAAGCACAGGGTAGCTCTTCCCAAAAGTGTCTCCAGCTGCGTCCACTGATGTCCTTTCCCATGTGCCTCCTCTCTGCTATTTCTCCAAACACATCTCTTAGTATTTCTCCTGAAGTCTAAATCAGGCTGGAAAGCTGCCCCTGGCTGGAGAGAAATTACATCTCAGAGTGCCAGCATGGAGGGGGTTGGAAGGGATCTCTGGGGATCATCCAGTTCAATCCCCTGCTAAAGCAGGGTCACCCACAGCAGCTTGCCCAGGATCATCTCCAGCTGCCTTGGGAATCTCTCCACACAAGGAGACTCCACAGCCTCTCTGCAAAGCCTGGGCCAGGGCTCTAACACCCTCACACCAAAGTAGTTTCTCCTCCTGCTCAGGTGGAACCTCCTGGGTTCCAGTTTGTGCCCAGTGCCCCTGGGCCTGTCCCTGGGCACCACTGACAAGAGATCTAAGAATTCTTAGGTGAAATGATTCACCTAAAGCGGCTGTCAGAGCCAGGTGTTACCCTGGCCCCTCGCCCTGGCACAGCTGACACAGCGTGGGTGTAGCCTCCAGGACAGAAAAGCTGCTGTGGAACACACAAAGAACAGAGGTAGTCTGAAGGCAGGTCATGTCTGAACAGCACTGTACACGAGCCAGTAGCCCTGTCTGGCCTCCTTCCCCCCATAAAGGCACCAGATAGTGTATATACACTCCCTGTATGCCCAGGAATGCTTCCTCACTGGACAAGTGAGATGCTCTGGTGGGCCACAGCGAAGACGGGATAGAGGGGCTCCACAAAGGTCTCCCTGTGGGAGAAGAGGATGGTGCAGGAACTGGGGTCATAAAAGAGCACCTCTCCTCCCACAAAGTCCACCAGCACCCCAATCTCAGCTGGAGACTTGATCAGCTCCACTGCCTGCGGGTGCCCAGCGTGCAGGAACCTGAATTCCTTGTCATAGCGTGAGAAGACCCAGGAGGTGGAGTTGAAGCCCAAGCGAACTTCATTGCCAGAGCCCTTCCTTGGCAGGGAGCTGTAGCAAACCCCCAGCTTGTAGGCACAGCTCTTCTCCACGCTGACCTTCCAGGCGCAGATGCCCGAGCGGAAAGCCGCAGCGGCCAAGGCGTTGGGCCAGTGGTCAAACTGCTCAGGGCAGTCCGAGGCCACCTTTGCTTTCTTGGGGCTGAAGGTCAGGGTTTTCTTGTCTTCTGACAGGCTGAGGTGGGGGCTGACAGTTTTCTCATCGATGTGGATCTCCTGTGAGCCTGCAAGAGAAGCCACACAGTCAGCATCGGCTCGGTGGGCCCTGCCTGAACCGCCCAAGGAAGCTGTGGCCATCAGAGACACAGTCTGCTCTCCTGGAGTGACAGTGTTGGGGGCCAGGACAGCAGCTCCCCACAGCCTACCCTCCCAAGCCAGGGCCCCCACAGGGACTTATTAAAGCCCAGACTTCAGTAGACCCCCCCCCCCTTGCACTAGAAGTCCTGCAGAGTCAAAGATGCTGCTGATTTTACTCCAACCCTGGACTGAATCGCTACAAAACAGAACCCAGCAGGCTTGACTGTCCCTGTCTAGTCTGCTCTGGTGAGACCTCACCTGCAGTGCTGGGGCCAGCTCTGGAGTTCTCAGCACTGCAGAGACAAGGACCTGGTGGAGCAGGTCCAGAGGAGGCCACAAACATGATCCAAGGGCTAGAAGCCTTCTGCTGTGAGGCCAGGCTGAAAGAGTTGGGGTTGTTGAGCCTGGAGAAGAGAAGGCTCCAGGGAGACCTTAGTGCAGCCAGCCTTTCAGGGAAGCTGGGGAGAGACTCTTCACCAGGGAGTATAATGATAGAATGAGGGGTAACAGTTTTAAACTGAAAGAGGGAGATTTAGTTTAGGTATTAGGAGGAAATTATTCACTGTGAGACACTGGCACTGGTAGCCCAGAGAGGTGGTAGATGCCCCATCCCTGGAAGTGTTCCAGGCCAGGTGAGGTGAGGCTCTGACCAATCTATCTAGTGGAAGGCAACCCTGCCCATGGCAGGGGGGTTGGAATGAGATGAGCTTTAAGGTCTCTTCCCACCCCCACTTTGGCTGAGCAGGACTTACTTGACTTCTCCTCCCCCAGCTAAGCCAACCAGAGTCAAGAGCCCTGCAAGGACACAGGGCTGTGCAGAAAACCTGTAAAGCCAGTAATACAGGAAGGAGGAGGAACAGAGAGGGCTGGGCAGGGGAAATCCCTTTCCTCCTACAAAGCCCAAGTCATTAATCAACCCACCATGAGCACTTTGGAGCAGCCCTGGGAGGTGGCACCAGGGATTAGAGATGAGCATAGCCCTGAATCAATTTGGTTTTGCTGCCATTCTGCCCTTGTCCCACAGCACAAACCCATCCTGCCCTGGCCACATGTTCCCCCCACGAGACCCCTCAGTGGGGCTGCAGAGCAGCTCTGAGTGCTCAGTAACTGCACAAGTGTTTTCCTCCTCTGAGTTTGCTAACCAGAGAGGCAAGGCTGATGCCCAGCTGGCTCCCCTGCTCCTGGGGACACCTGAGTTTGATGGGACTCTTTTTAAAAGGGAGTCTCCATCTTCCTTGGAGTCACCCTTTAAATACTGGAGCATGGTGAGGTGTCCCCTCAGTGTTCTCCCCTCCAGGCTGAACAAGCTCAGTTCTCTCAGCTTTTCCTCACATGGCAGCTTCCTAGTCCTTGAATTATCTTGGTGACCTTTCTCTGGGCCCTCTCCAGCCTGTCCACATCTTTTTTGCACAGGGGGACCCAAAAGTGAAGCCAGTTCCAGCAGTGGCCTGATCAGTCATGAGCAGTGTGGTAATGACTCTTTATCTCTGTTTGGCATCCAGCATGCAGCAGGATGAGGCCCCTAAAGAATCAAACCTCTATGCTGCACCCTGAACAGGGTCATCCCAGAGCCTGACCTGCTCCAGCACCTGTGCAGACCCAGGTCACCAAAGAGCAGGTGTGCTGGCCAAGGAGCTTCCTAGGGCTGCACCTGCCCCAGTGCTCCCTGGCAGGAGATAAACTGAGGCTGAATTACCAACTTGCACTACATGGAAGTGCCACACATGCTCACACCTTACTTAGGTGGAAGCTATGGTGGGCACCAGTGAGCAGAAAGAGGAGCTGGTAACAGCATCCCCTTCCAGCAGCAGCAGGCAACTTCACTCATTTGAGGATTTATTTCACTGAGCAGCAGCCAAACACTTTGCAGTTGCCTGCCCACCACACTGTGCCCTCCAGAGGTCTCTGCTGCTGTGCTTGCCCATGCTGTCTATTTGTGTTGACTTTCCAGGAAGCCAAACACTACAATGAATTGACAGAAAACAGCAGGGTGAGACTTCATCTTCCTCTGGCAGAAGGAGGGCACTAAGCCTCACCTTGTGCAACACACATCTAACCTAGGTATGGGTATTCATGTAGAGGGACCATCTACATGAAGAAACAGCATCCTGATAACACAGCTTCACTATGGAATTATTGTGAAGGGTCTAGAGCACAAGTGTTGTGAGGAGCAGCTGGGGGAACTGCGGATGGTTAGCCTGGAGAAGAGGAGGCTCAGAGGAGACCTTCTCACTCTCACAACTCCCTGGAAGGAAGCTGAAGCAAGGTGGGGGTTGGTCTCCTCTCCCAAGTAAGAAACAAAAGGACAAGAGGAAATGGCCTCAAGGTGCACCAGAGGAGGTTCAAGTTGGATATTAGGAACAATTTCTCCTCAGCAAGAGTGGTTAGGCATTGGCCCAGGCTGCCCAGGGCAGTGGTGGAGTTACCATCCCTGGAGGAGTTTAAAAAAATGTGCAGATATGGTGCTGAGGGCCATGACTGAGTGGTGAGCTGGCAGTGCAGTTAGCAGTTGGATGATCTGAAAGGTCTCCAACCAAAATGCTCCCATGATTCTGTGACCCTGTGCTTCTGATTCCAGAGGAGCACCTGAGGGAGGGGAAGTGCTGGCAGAGTCACAGCAGAGCAGCTCAGATCAGCAAATTTCCTCACACAGACAAGTGTTCTGTCATGATCAAATCTGCTCTCAGGATACTCCCATATATTCTGAGGAACAATTCCACCAGGAAAATTCATCTCACCCCAACATCTATTTTCTCTGTGTACAATACCCAAGTCTTGCTACTTCAGGGAGCTGAGGGACACCGAGCAGGTGAGTTAACGTGGTCACAGCTCTGTCAAGTGGGGATGTGTTAGCTGCAGCACACCTTATAAACCCAAGCTCCCATTTCCAAACTCACACAGCTGAAATTAAAATCAACTGACATTAAAATCCTCTTGCTTAATTTAGACACTAAGGTGGAACCCAGAGCAAGCCTGGTCCCTGGGGCAGAAGGTCACCATGGAGCAGCCTAGCAGCTCAGCCAGCTGGGACAGCTTCAGCCCTTGTCACCCCTGCAGAGGTCTCCAGCCAGCATCACCACTGACCTGCCCCCAGCAGGAATAACATGGGTGCCCAAGAACCCAGATCCCTCCCAGAACAGTGCCAGGAGATTTACACCACCTCTTGGCTTAAGGAAGAAGCTGCCAACCCCAAATGTAAACAATACAGAAGCTTGGATGCCAAGTGAAGACATCAGAAGAATGGTGTTTATTTTTGAGAGGGAAGCCTGCTGGCTTCCAAGTTTTTGAGAGGCTAGAGGGCAAACCACCAGAGCTAGGAATTTAGGCCCAGGCTACAAATAAACAAGCCTGCTGCCTGTTCAGCTGCCTCTGGGAGAAGAGAAGGGGCCACCATGTGAAACACAGCATGCTCTTAACGAACTCTAGGGTCACTGCAATTGATACTCAGTCTCTAAGGCTAGGTCCTAGGTGGATGATGGAGTTAATAAGGTAAGCAAGGACATGGTAGGGATCCTCAGCATGAAATAGTGATATGTTAAATGGAACCAAACCAACCCAACAAACCAAACCAGAGTATAACTATAGCACCAACAGACCCACTGCCACTACCAGGATTGAATGCCTTAGAGGCATTCCTTTGACAAGGATGCTGTTGGGGAAGGAATCCATAAAAGAACCCCAAAAACCTTCTCACAACAAAGAAAATTATGGAAAGGTTTCCTAGATGACTTAACAGCTCTGAACACCTGCTCAGAACCTGCTCAACTTTGCCAATGTAGAGCTGCAGGAGTCTGCATGACTGCCAGCACTCAAAGGCTCAAGACAGAGGGAAATCCATCACAAAGGGAGAGCAACACCACAGTTTGCAGTAGAAGAAACAAATGATGGTGTTGTCTGGGACACACAGATTCTCAAGCTAATACTGGAAAACACAAGAGCCTTAACAGCCAGAAGCACATACCTTGGAGAGGGACTTGGAAACAGGGAGAAACTGTGAACCACTCAGCAGCATCGAGAGTGAGATGAGCAAAAATCAAAGGTTAATGCAAAAGCAGTGGGAAGATGACCCCAGGGACTGCTCACTAGGTGGCACAGGGGACAAAGGCTTTCAAACAGTGAAGGATATTGCCAGCTTTGAGGAACAAAAAATACCTTTGAAACGCTCTAGCGACAGCCTGGAAGCAAGAGTGAAAGCAAACATTTCACAACCAGCAACTCAAGCAGATCACAGCCAAAGGAAGAATGTCTCTCCCTGCTCAAGAGGGCCAACACCAATAAAACCATACCCAGAGCAAGCCACTGGCCTGACAAATGCCTCTAATGCAACTTCTGCTGTGCAGCAAGAGCTGCGGCAGACCACACTACCTCTTAATAAACCACCAGCTCACGCACAGCCACAGCCTTAGCTTGTGATCAGAAAGCTCCTGCATTCACTCACTTTTCATCCCAGCACCTCAGAGTGTCTCACAGACACCACACAGGTGAGGTCACCTTGCTACAGTCACCAGCTGGACAATGCTAAACATGGTAAAGAGGAGATGAGAGATTCCTACAGCAGCATCAGCTTCATTGCTGTCACCAAGTGACCCAGGAAACAGTAAAAGAAACCCAGAGAGATTCATCAACAGAGCTGATAAAAGACAGTCTTTCCAATCCCCTCTTCTCTTAACCACAACCAGCAGCTTCTCCATCCTAAAGCCTCCTACAGCTGCTGCTCCCCTGCCTGAGGGGCTCCAAGCAACTAGCAGGGACCGGGACAGCAGAGGAGGACAGGATGCCTCATGTCCTAGGCAAGACACAGCATCAGGGTGTTTCTTTGGGCATGCAGGAACCCCCAGGGAGCATGAGAGCTGAGTGAGACACTGACCTGCGAGGCAGCAGAGCACAGCAGAGGCCCAGAGGCGCTGCAGCAGTGGACTCTGAACGCAGCTCGGATTAAAGTTTAACTTCAGAGACTCCTGTGGCTCTAAGATTCCTTCTGCCACCTCTGTCCTAGCAAAGGAACACAAGAATTATTTCAAAATACAGGGATTTACTGGCCAGTGTTTAAGATCTCTAGGAAGTGTCACAGAAAGATGAGCTGGAGCAGTTGCAAGAGGAGCACTTGTAGAGGAACTGCCCCTTGGGGGCCTGGGCAGACTCCCCCCGAGGCGAGACTTTCGGTTGGCTTTGATTACAGCCCTTCTGAAAGGACCTCAGTGTTTCAAAACACAATCCCAGCAGCCTGAATCAACAGCCTCCTCACTCAGCACACAGATGAAACATGTCTGAGAGCAGCCACCAAGGTCCGAGAGGAGCACAGTGCCCAGGCTGCAGCGAGAGAATCAGGTTTCCCTCTTGAGCCACAAAGGCTGGCTTGTCAGAGCAAAGGGATGCAACAAGCTGGGACTCTGGGTTCCACAGAGCATAGCAGGGAGATGGAGGCCTTGCTGGGTTCCTGTGGCCTGCAGTGCACACATGGACTCACAGATGTAACTAAAGGCTCTGGCACTGGCTGCTGGTGATGTGCTGTGGCTGATTTCTGTCTCTTTGCAGGCAAAAATACTCCTGAAGTCCTCTGGGTTGCCAAGTCCAACCAGTGCTAGCGAGCACCCTTGCAGCAGCCACAGAAACAAATGCCTGTCAAAATGCAGCCAAGGTGCCTCCTGGAGGAAGGGCAGCCCAGTGTTACTGAGGAGGACTGCTAGAAATGCTGACACCTGCATTTGGTCCTTCCCTCTCTGGGCAATGTCTCTGTTGGGGAAGGAGTGTGGAGCCTGGGTACACTTTCCTGTAAGCAAGGGCCAGGGTGTTTGGCACTGCCTCCAGGGACACACTGCACACAGGGCATTTGCAGGTGCCAAAACTTCTCCATCTTGAGCTGCAGCACAGCTAGTGAAGCAGAGACAAGAGGCCATACTGGCATCTCTGTGCTCTCTTCTTGTCCCCAACTAGAAGCATGAGGGAGGAAAGGGGATGTCACTGCTGCCTGAGCAATGGCATGCTGCTCACAGCAAGGGCCACAGAGGGTGAATGCAAGCTTGGAGCAGGGGTCAGGGAAAGGACCAGGAGCAGTCAGGTACTAACCTCTCATAGATCTCTTGTTCTGCATGCTGGGGACAAAGAGAGAAAGAGTCATCACTGCTGAAATCCTCACAGATAAGATCCCAGACACAGGCTGGGGCACAGTAAACCCAGGTCCCAGGGAGCACTGTGCTCCTTGCCAACCCAGAGAAGCCACTACTCACCCCAACCACTCCTGTCCCCAGCTGGTCCTGGGGAGCAAGGGGAGCCTCCAACACACATTTGCTTTGGCTGCAGCACCTCCCACTCCCCAACTCAGGAAATCAGTGGGAATGGCTGAGGGGGGTAATGTCTGCTGCACCAGTGGGACCAGGAGGCTGAGTGACAAATTGCTCAAGAAGGGCCAGAGCCTGCCACCACCCTGCTGTGCATGCTAGTGTGAGAGCAGAAGGCCACAAGTACAGCTGGATCCTCTGGCACGTGGGAAACATGGAAGAGCTGAGGCAGGTGGAAAATCCTGGACCCACAATGAAACAGCTCTGCCTCCACACCCTCTGGTAGACACCAGCTTGTCTACATCTGGGAGCTCCCAGTGCCACACTATGCCTAGCTCAGAGTGTGAAAACCCCAGCCCTGAGGCCCCCTCTCTTTGCCCACCCTGTTAGGACATGTTGCAAGGACACCCTGTGCTTGCAGCAAACAACCCCCAAAACTTTCAGTAAGGGGTGAAGCTGCAGAGGACCTAATCCAGGAGTCAGATGACCTTGTGATCAGTCCCACTTGTTTCTGCATCCACTGGCAATGGTGCATTCTCAAGGTACAGCCCAGTTAGGAATGCAGTAGGAAAATATTTGATCCCTGCCCAGATACACAGAGTGCTCTGTACCCTTCACTTTCCTGTGACATGACATGTATCAGTTCTTGACAGATAAATCTACCAATGATCCAAGCTGGAGAACACATGATCTCTATTTCCCCTCCACTACGTGGCAAAAGGAGAAATTGAGGCTCTCATTGTTTTCTGCCACAGGCATCCAGTGGATCTTGCTTTCCAACCTCTTATCTCTACAGGGAGGCCACGGCCCAGCCAGCTGGGATGCTGGGGCAGGGCAGAGGCTGCATTTCCACCAGAGGAACAGCCATCTATCTCCTGTCCATGGGATCAGCATTGTTTTCCAGGCAGAGCTGCTGCCACTCTCTTCACATAGTTACACATGGCAAGCAGAGACCAGGAGCAAGGTGGTGCTGTCCCTCTCCACTCATGTCTCCAAGGAGAGGAATCCCTTGGGTCAAGCAAGACAATTTAAGAGCCAGCAAAGGAACTTTCTGAAGGGAAGTGTGGGCTGCTCTGCACAGTAAATATCCCAAACACAGTTATGCCATGCTGCAGAGCAGACCTTCAAGAAGAGCTGCAGATGCTCTTGAGGGTCACGTTTTGATTAAAACTAGTCATAAAACTACAGAACTGGTGGATCTATTGACTGCTGTAAGAGCACCTCTCAATCCTGAGCTGATTGCTTCAAGCTGAGAGGTTGGAGACCTGAGCCTGGGTGGTTCTGAACCTCACTGAAAGCAAAAGTAGAATCAGGCAGAGCAGATGCTCTAGGAACAACTGAGAAACCATGGGGGCTTGTTAGGACCGGGTGAAGGAGGTTCATTGAGCTAGATCTGCAAACATAGATCCTGTCCAACTCTGCCTCCTTGCTGCCAGTGCAGCAAGCTGCTGAACACCACATGTAAGCCCCATAATATCTGTGATAAAAAGCCTAGGTCACCTCTTGGCTACCTGACCTGGCCCTCAGTACAAGGAGCAGCACTCACCACCAAGTCCTGGTCATCCAGGTTGGTGATTGTGTCCACCAGGTAGGTCCGGAGGGCAGCCAGCTTCTGCAGGGCCTCAGCCCAGTGCCCCTGCTGGGTCAGGATGCTCTGGTGTGCCCTCTCTTCCTCCGTGTGCACCCTCTCCAGCAGCCGCTGCTCCTCATTTTCACAGGCATTCCCCACGAAGATCAGCCTCTGGATTACCAGCTCCCGTGCCGCGTTGGCCGCGCTCTGCCACAGCAAGGAGAGAGGAGAAACATCAGTCTTGCTTCAAGCCCAACACCAACTGCTTCTGCGGCTGGCTTTCTGGGGGCTCAGATGTTAACATTAATTGAACCCAAAGCACAGTTATCATCACAATGCTAGCCAAGGTAAACAGAATCACCAGTCCTAAACCTGCCAACTGGCTCCTGGCCTAACTATGGTACCTAAGTGACAACCTGTGAAGGACCAGAGTCCCATCCCTTAGCAGATCTTCCTGGATTCACTACAAATGAGAAACAGAGCCACCATGAGAACTGCCTTTTGTCCTGAGTGACAGCGAGGCACAAAACAAAAGAGAGTAATATCAAGAGTCACTGACTGGTCCTTGTAGGATGTTTGAGGGCTGTAACTAACACCAAGAAATTTATTGTTTGGGTACATTTTTTAGGCAAAGCAGGAACCGCAGTCATGCCCTGGCACTCCACTTGCACAAGCTGTGGGATAGGAGGGAGACAACTCCTGCAGACTGACAAGCCCCCCCTGGAGCTCAGCATCTCTGCTGAGAACGACATGAAGAGAGGCACACAGGGCCAGCATGCTCCAGGCTGGACTGGGAGAAGGAGCCAGGACTTACCAGAACGCCCTGCTCCTTGGCAGGCAGCACCTGCTCCAAGTGCCGTGTGATGGCTGCGCTCTGCAGCTGGAGCCGCTCACACTGGTCCACAATCCTATTCTAGAACACAGAGTGGTGGGTAGCACTCAGGCCTCCCCGGGGTGATGGCAGCCCCAAAACCCCCCACCCAGCCAGCCCAGCTGGGCCCACTTCTCCTGGGGTCCTCATGCACCACCCTATAAAGACCCCCTTCCGTCCCCAACAGGGGCCACACACAGCCCTACAGCCTGCCAGGGGCACCCACAGAGAGCCCCCATTCCCGGGGAGACCCCTCACACAGCCCCACAGCCTGCTGGGGCACCCACAGAGAGCCCCCATTCCCAGGGGAAACCCCTCACACAGCCCCACAGCCTGCCAGGGGCACCCACACCCAACTAGGTATGCCACAGAGAGCCTCCTTCCCCACAGAGGCCCCCCTCACATGGCCCCACATCCCAACAGAGCCCCCAATGGCCTCACAATCTGCCATGTTCCCCACAGACAGCCCTCATGGGGAGGCCCCCTCACACGGGTGACCCCTCACAGCCCCACACAGCCTCACCTCCTACTAGGAGCCGCACTGACAGCCCCATCCCCACAGGAACCCCCTTACATGGGCCCACACACCACCACGGACCTCACATGGCCCCAAAGCCCTGCCATCAGCCCCACAGAGACCCCATCTCCTAAGAGGGGACCCTCTGAGTAACCCCACATTCCACCAGGCGTCCCACAGAGAACCTGCCTCCTCACAGGGACCCCTCACATGGCCCCACACCCCACCAAGGACTCCCACATCCACCAGGGCCCCCACAGAGAACTCAGGTCCCGACAGTGACCCCTCACACAGCCGCACACCTCACCAAGGCCTCCCCAGACGCACTCTCTAAACCCCGCCGCAGGCCGCCCCACACGGCCCGGGCTCCCTTCGGCCCCCCGGGGAAGGGCCCTGACCCGAGGCTGCGGCTGCCCCGGGGCAGGGTCCTAGGCCCGGGTCCGGGTCCGGGTCCGGGTCCGGGTCCGGGTCCGGGTCCCAGTCCCTGTCCCCGCCGCCGCTCACCCGCAGCTCCGCCGCCCGCTCGGCCAGCGCCCGCGGCCGCTGTCCCCCACCCCGCTGGGCCATGCTGCTCCCCGGCACCTGCCGCGGGGGCGGCACCAGCAACAACCCCGCCCGGCCCTGCTCACCGCTCACAGCCCCGCCCGGCCTCGCTCACCGCTCTCGGCCCCGCCCGGCCCCGCTCACCGCTCACAGCCCCGCCCGGCTCTGCTTCCCGCCCTGGTCCGGCCCCGCCGAGGAGCTGCGAGTGCGGCGGGATGTGACCTGGGACCTGGGACTCAGCCCCCGGTGAGTGCAAGGCGGAGGTAGCACGGCACGGCACGGCGGGTTCCTGGGGCTAGGCTGGGCTGGGCTGGCTACACCGCATCCTTCCTGTGGGGCTGGTCCAGCTACAGGGACCCATATTGTCCCCACATTCTTCCCAGCACTGCCCCGTGACCTTCCTGTGCGGATGATCCAGCTATAAGGAACCCAGATTGTCCCCACAGCCTTTCCAGGGGCTCCCCCATAGCTTTCCTATGGGGTGGCGCCAGCTAAAGGGACCTGTATAGTCCCCCATATGCTTTCCGGTTGCTGCCCTTGCTACCTGGAATGCACCCATATGGCACCTGCTAGGCTACCTCACATCCTTCTTTTGGGGGTCCCCCAGGATGCACCCATTTACCACCCACGGGGCCACCCCCCAGCTATAGGGACCTGCATCACTGCCATGGAGTCACCCCAGCTGCCATGGGGTCACCCCCAACTATAGGGAGCCAGGGCTGCCCCCGTGTCCTCCCCAAAGCTGGCTGTACATGCCTCTTGTCAGAGATGTTTCACAGCCGATGAGAAGAGGGAAAGGGCTCTGGTGGGGCTCCTGTGCCTGCTGCCGTGGGTATCACAGTTTCCTTATTCCATGGTATGGTTTTCACTGTGATGCCTGAACAGGTTCCAGCAGCAGCAGCAGGTGTTAGTTTTTAAATGCAATTTAGTAAAAAAATGATTTATTTTAGGCAACGCATTTGAGGGGAGGGAAGAGGAGGAGATACTCCAGTGTAAAATTCAGTCTGCTGGAGGGGTACCTTTACATGATCAGTTGCTGATCCCTGGGTTATCAGAGAGCTCTGTGAGGGACCAGGTCCATGATGAACATGTGTCAGGAAGTGTGCCAGACAGTGAAACCTCAGGTGAACATCCTGCACAAGCAGCTACTGTTTTTGCTCAGGAGTCAGTAAAATCTACTCCTTTTTGCTGTGGGCAAGAAGCAGGAGAAGGCAGTCAGAGACAGGACAAAGCTCCCATGGTCACCAGCAGCTCTCTGCCTTCATGCAGTGCACTTTGAGCATCGTGATGTGTGGGTAGGGATGATTGCACGAATGCATCAACCACATGGGTGGGGAAGCTAATGGCTGGATGGGAAACAGAGCAACCATTACCAGGAAAAAATCAGAATTTACCTCTTAGCTTTCTCCTAGACTCTGGCTTTGCAGCACAAACAACTTCCAGAGTTCTGGTGTCAAAGAAAACCTTGTTTGTTCCTAATGCAATGAAACCATTTGGACACTCAGTCTGACTGAAAGATGTCAATTCCTGAATTGTCTCTGCTCCTCAAGGTTTATCATTCTTCACATCTTCAGAACATGCAAACCCATGGGTAGAACAGGCAGTGATTAGCTGGCTGTTACTATTTGCTAATCACAAAGGCTGGCAGGGTAAAATTAGAAAGGGAATGTTTTGGAGAACCCCAACCCCTCTTGCTTAGTGCTTCCAGTGTTTGGTTTTCCAGTTTTTGGGGACAGAGCCTTGAATCAGGTTTTCTCTTTGCTGGAACAAGCAGGTGGGATGGTTATTTTCCCTGGTTTTTATTAACAAAATACTACTGACCTAGAAGATGGGAGTGCCAAGGTACACCTAGGACTGGTCAAATCCTATTAGTCTGTCTTGAGCTGAGAAGAAGCCAATTAGTGTATGTGGCAAGTCACTGTCACTGAAACTAGTTTCTGCTTGGTCTGTGGCCTGTGAAGTAAGAGAGAGAGGTGATGCCTTGGCCCAAGGCCTGCTCTACCAGAGGTTCCTCCTGTGGGGACAGGCTGTGATGCTTCTGGTGAGGGACACTCTGGGATGGGGCAGGCTGGTCCCAGCCTGGACAGCAGGTCTTTGTTTGCTGAAGACATCTGGGTTATCAAGATAGGCTTGTCTGTCTTTGACCTGGGGTTGGAGTTTGGACACAGAAGCTGCTGTTCCCAAAGTGTTCCTCAGCCTTAACACTGAGTGTTATTAAGGGTGCATTAAAAAGAGTGTGGCCAGCAGGTCAAGGGAGATTCTCCTCTCCTTCTGCTCTGCCCTAGGGAGGTCACATCTGAAGTCCTGGGTGCAGTTCTGGCTCCCCCATTCAAGAGAGACAAGGAACTGCTGAAGGTGTTTGCATTCACCAGTGTAGAGATTGGGGGCCCCAGGAAATATGGAAGTCAAGAGCAGATACTGGAGCTAGAGGAGTCATAAGGCACTTGACAAATGCTGGCATAGCCTCACCAAGCTCAGGTATTTTTAAAGCTCAGCTGTAAGCTCACCTCTGCTCTAAGCAACAGGTCTGACTAGGGAGCTCCAGGTGTCCCCTCTGAGGTTTTTCCACTTATGAAGCTGAGAAGCAGAAGCCTCTCTGAATTTCCAGTAATGCTGTGTCTTCTCATCCACAGGTCATGTCCCAGCAGCAGGTACCTGAGATGCTAATGTGATGCTCACCTCTGCTGGGCATACTGCAGGGCTATGGGGAAACTGCAGAGTAAAATCAGCTTCCACACCTCTAAATACAGGTAAATCCACCCTGGATGGTCATGTCTTAAGGTAACAAACCAATTGTGAAAGAACAGCAACTGCCCAGAGAATATAGCCAGCACATGGTTTCAGTTTCATTATTGAATGTATGAAGAGATTTTCATTTGTGAGCCTCACCTCTAAGCTCTGCTCAGCTTCTTTGGGAGACTGAAGTGTGCAGTGTGCTCTTGTGGCAAATGGTCTCCTGGGGTACATTCAGAAGAGTGTGAGCAGCAGGTCCAGGGAAGGTCTCCTCCCCCTCCACTCTGCCCTAGGGAGGCCACAGCTGGAGTCCTGCATCCAGTTCTGGGCTCCCCAGTTCAGCAGAGACAAGGAACTGCTGGAGAGAGTCCAGCAGAGGCTAGGAAGATGCTGAGGGCACTGGAGCATCTGTGGGAGGAGGAAAGGCTGAGAGCCCTGGGGCTGCTTAGCCTGGAGAAGAGCAGCCCCAGAGGGGAGCTGCTCAATGCTGAGCAAGAGCTGCAGGCTGGGGGCAAGAGGCTGGGGCCAGACTCTGCTCAGTGGTGCTCAGGGCCAGGCCCAGGGGCACTGGGCACAAACTGGAACCCAGGAGGTTCCACCTGAGCAGGAGGAGAACCTTGTTTGTTGTGAGGGTGTTGGAGCCCTGGCCCAGGCTGCCCAGAGAGGCTGTGGAGTCTCCTTGTGTGGAGAGATTCCAAAGGCAGCTGGAGATGATCCTGGGCAAGCTGCTGTGGGTGACCCTGCTTTAGCAGGGGACTGGGCTGGATGATCCCAGAGGTCCCTTCCAGCCCCCACCATGCTGGGATTCTGTGAAATGCAAAATGTAGCCAAGCATGTCACTGTGGCTGTT
This sequence comes from Galbula dea, assembly GCA_013399015.1. Lineage (NCBI taxonomy): Eukaryota > Metazoa > Chordata > Aves > Piciformes > Galbulidae > Galbula > Galbula dea. Next base: position 1,442,093 of record VWZX01010910.1, on the reverse strand, counting down.
GGCCATGCTCTGTGATGGCTAAGGCAGAGCACTGAAGGCTAACAGCTCCAGGGGTGGCTGTTTGTCCCAAATATCCAGCCTGTCCAGTCTCATGTTCATCAGCAAGATGAAATAGTTCAGTGTGTGGCAGCAAGGTGAGTGATCCCTGCCTGGAGGTCAGGGTCTCTGCCTGCACAGGGTCCCAGCAGGGGGGACAAGGCTGGTGTTAGAGCAGAGGAGAGCAGCAGAGCCCAGAGGTGCAGGTGGGGGCTGGTAGGATCAAAACTTCTTTTCTTCTTTGCACCAGCATGGAGTGAGTAAACACCTAAATATTTAGCAGCTCTAAGGGTGGAATTGCTTTACTCCATCTTGCCTAGTCCAGGAGATGCATTTCTCCATTCCCAGCTTCTCTTTGGCTTTCCAAAGGCAGATGTTGTCACTCTCCAGCCCAGTCAGTGCTACCATCTGCCAGACCTCAGTCTTACTGGAGAACAGCACCTTGACTGTGTCTTAAAGCACCCTGCAGCTCCTACCACTGTCTCTCTGCCTGCTGCAGGGCTGATGGCTGCATGGAAGAGACAGGACCTGCTGGAGACGCTGGGCAGCACAGCCCCGTGCACACCGATGCTGTCACCTCCCTGGCTGCTCTCAGACCAGACCTGTGTGTGTCAGGAGGCAGGGATAAGGTGAGGTGCTCCCTGCCACGGGGCACAAAGCACTGTATGGGCAGGAGGATGTACTGACAGGTTAGGAAAATATGGTATAGACATGAGCTTTAAACAGTTCTGTGAACAGGAACAACTTTGTCAGTGCCTGACTTTATAAATAAAAGAGGAGCTTAGGGTGAGGGCACACATGGAACACACTGATTTCAATACTAGGACGAAATCTTTTAAGCTGAGGGTGGGGAAACACTCTCCCAGGTTGCCTAGAGAGGTGGGAGATGTCCTATTCCTGGAACCACTCCAGGTCAGGTTGTCTGGGGCTCTGAGCAACCTGCTCTAGTTGCAGATGTCCCTGCTGACTGCAGGGGGGTTGGAGTAGATGACCTTTAAAGGTCCCTTCCAACCCAAACCATTCCATGATTCTATGATTCTCTAACCTTTCCAGAGCTCAGATCATATCAAATGCTCTCACTGAGGCTGAGAGTCATTGCACTGGCTCTTCCTTTATGTTACCTGGCAATGGACAGGCTGTAAAGACAGTTGTATATGCTGTAAGAGTTCAGAACCAGGAGAATCATTGCCTCTGCAAGCTTGGACTGTGCATGGGTCTTGGTATGACATATCCAAGAACACACCTGATCCTTTTTCCCCTGCTGTGCTGCTGTTTGCCTCTCCCTGCCCCTCCCCAGAGCGTGGCTGTCTGCAGCTGGAGGTCCGGGGCCGTGCTGCAGCGCTTCCTCGGCCACGAGCGGGAGGTCACCAAGGTGAGTGACCACTGGCTTGAGTGCATGTGGTCTCCTGTCCTGGAACCTGTCAGACACTGGGGAGCCAGGAGTGGTGGAGTGATGGTCTGGCATCCACAGAGGGCTCACTTAGCTTCCTCACAAAGAAGGACCAGGATACCAGAGGGCTTTTCCCAAGGTCCCAACTGATCCTTTGCTGTCCAGGGAAGCAGCATGGAGTGGTTGTATGCAGACCAAACAGGCCTCCAGGAGGCTTGGACATGTGCTTATCTTCCCCTCCAAGAGACTTTGGAGCAAAAACTCAGGATGAGTTATCAGGTCAGATTTGCTGATCACTTTTCTTCAGGTCTCTTTCCACCAGACTCCTCATTATTCTTCAAGTCAGCCATGCCTGGGGACAGCAGGACATTGATTTTCCTTCTGGCATCCTGATTACAAAGCCAAACACTCTGCTCAGAGAGCAGACATGCTGGAAGGGTCCACACGTGTGTGTGGTGTGGTCAGTGCACCTCCAGCTGGGGACAGCCCCCGTGGGTCCTCTGTGCTGGGGTTGCTGGAGGGACAAAGGGGCTTCCTTCATCCCAGTGCTGGAAGCACAGTGCACTGGGGTCATTGAGGTTTTTAAGGACCTTTTCCCCTAAAATTAATGCTTTCTGAGAACAAGGTCCAAAGTCTCCATCCACCTCCCTGGTTCCGAGAGGATGTGGATGCTGCTGGTGGGTCACACACCCCCACTGCCCAACATTCCCCACCACAGCACAGCCACACTGGGGCTGAGCTGTTTCTCCTGGCCCTGCTGCATCAGGGTTTGCCTGTGGCCAGGACCCAGCAGAGCAGAAGCGAGCAGGGCTTGTAGCATGGGCATCAGGCAATCCAGCATGTGCACATCCAGCGTGGCCCAAGCAGAGTTTGAAGGTCAGGTTCTCCTCAGCCACGTTCCTGCACATCCTGGGCTGTGGCACAACCACAGGAGCATTGTGGTCTCCCCATGCTGGGCTGAGTGAACAGCTAACAAGCTTCTCCCCCCATGTCCTTGGCAGGTCACCTCTGCCCTGGACTCCAGCAGAGTCTTCAGCGCCTCCCGGGACAAGACGGTGATGATGTGGGAGCTCCACGGGACTGCAGAGCCCAGCCAGCACTTCCCAGGGCATGACCTGGTTGTTACTGGCCTGGCTGTGAGCCCAGGTGAGGGACAACAAGCTCCCATTCCCCAGGGATTTCTTCACACCCCTTCTTCATCTTTTTTCTATGTTAACTTGTGGTTGCAGATGCCTCCCAGCTCTGCACAGGTGCACGAGACAACACTGTGTGCAAGTGGGACACAGAGACTGGAGAGTGTCTGGGCAGAGCTGCTATCTCCAGGAATCTGGTAGGAGCCTCTGGTTCCTTGCATCCATCACAGCCCCTCACTGCCTGCTTGGTTATTTTGCACATGAAACCATGTAGAATGAATTTTTCTCTGTGCTTGGTGCTTCAAGAAGCCCTTGAGGCACTGGACAGGTTTCTTGTGCACCTGGGAAGAAACCAAAGCTTGAGGCTGGTTACTCCTGGGGAGCCTTCTCCAGGTAACAACAAATCCAGGAGCACAAAGATACCAAGACATGTAGCAATTAGTTAGTGCTCTAACTCAGAGCTGTTGGGAGGCACACTGGGCAGTGGGGGCTGTGTTCCCTTCTGCACCAGACCAGCGGTGGAGATGGTATGGATAACATCTTCTGGTGCCCATGGTACCCCTGCTCCTATGGCCCTGTGCCTTCTTGAGCTGCTGGCACCTCCCTGCCTGCAGATAACCCCCAGTAACCATGCTGGGATTGAGCCCTGCAGGGGTGAGCATTGGTAGGAAGCAGAAAACCACTTCATCCAATGTTTCCTGCTCACAACCCAGCACAAGGAGGAAGAGGACAGAGGCTTGGTGGCTCTGTGTTGACAGGCAGCCACCAGCCTGGCCTGCACGCAGAGGTGACCTTCTGCTCATCCTTTCCTCTCTGCAGGTCACACATCTGTGCTGGGTTCCTGGGGAGCCTTACATCATCCAGACCTCAGAGGATAAAACTGTCAGGTAAATTCTATGTGTGGCCACAGAGAAGGGAATTACAGCCTGGGGCACGTGGGGCTGGTGAGAGAGGCCAGTGCTCAAGGAGCTGTTTCTTCAGTTGTTCGCCATGAACACCTGATCTGTACCCTGCTGGGGTGGCTAGAAGCCACCTTCCAGCTCACCTGGGTTGTGGGCACAGTCTCTTGCCAGGGGAGGACACTGGGGGGGACACCCATGGCTGTAAGCAGCACTGGAAGGTGACTCTGGCTGAAAAGGAGAATTTATATAGAAGAAAGCTCAGCAGAGCTGCTCTGGCTAGAGATGGATCCAGGAGAGAGAAATGCAAGGATGCAGAGAGAGCTCTGGGAGCTCAGCTTGCTGGGAGGGAGGAGGAGGAGACCTGCCCCATGAAGGATGGCAGCAAAGGCAGAGCGAGAGGGTGTGCAGGAGAGCACGGAGGGAAGCCTTTCATGGCAATACTGCATCAGAGTCCTCCTTCCCTGCTCCCTTTCCTTCAGGATCTGGGACAGCAGGGAGCTGCAGGTGGCACACACGTTTCCAGCCAAGCAGCACATCCAGACGTGCTGTGACGTGAGCCAGGATGGGCGATACTGCCTCAGCAGCAGCACTGGCTCCGCTGGCGAGGGCGGAGAGGCCACCGTGAGTTCCTGGGCAGCAAGTCCCGCCTCCTCTGGGTTCTTCTCCCCTGTCCACGACCCAGAGCAGAGGGCAGCAGAGCAGTGCTCCAAGGATCTGCTTGCTCCAATGGCATTGGCCTTATGCTGGTGTCACCAGCCAGGGCCAGAGCTTAGTGTCTTCCCTGCCTGTCCCTTTGGCAAGTCTTCTGCTGAGTGCCTGGGCAGATATTCCACCGAACTGAAGTGCTGTGGTTTGTTTCAGTAACAGCATCCAGGAGCATGAGGTTCTTCCAGAAAGCCTGAAAGGAATCCTTTGTGTTTCCAAACCAGGGATTCAGTCCCACAGGTTCTCAGGCCTGCGTGTGGGGATGGAGAGGATGAGACCATCCCATGCTAGGGAGAGCAGGGCTGAGAACAGGAGCAGGCTGGAGATGTGATTGTCTGCCTTTATCATCTCAGCCCATCAGCTCTAAGGGGTGTGGGCACATGCTGAAATAGTCACTGATGCTCAAAATCCTTTGGGATTTGAAGTTCCCCAGGGCTGTGGGCATGAGCAGGGGACAGAGGCAGTAGACCTTGTACTGGGAGGATTGGCAAGGAGCTCTTTATCCAGAACTATCTTCCCTGCTCTGTGAAACAGCTCTGTGTTGGGAAGTGACATTAGCAGAGCCTGAGCTCTACCCACTGCCTGTTGCCTTGCAGCTGTGGGACCTACGTCAGACAAGGAGCCGAGTGCGCGAGTACAAAGGGCATTTCCAGACCACAACCTCCTGTGTTTTCCTCCCACGGGGCCCAGCTCTTGCCCCCAGCATTGCCACATCCTCCTGTGACAGCACAGTGAAGGTCTGGAACCAAGACACTGGAGGTAGGGGAGGGACCTGCCCCTTCAGTGTGCCTTACCCTGGAATAACAAAACTGCTTCCTTTGTTTCGACCTCCTCACGGTGATAGGCACAATGAAGCCTGAACTAGTGACCTTGGAGGAAAGCTGGGGAGGGACTCTCCATCAGGGAGTTTTCAAACTGAAAGAGGAGATTTAGGTCAGATATTAGGAAGAAATTCTTCAATGTGAGGATGATGAGACACTGGCCCAGGTTGCCCAGAGAGGTGGTGGATGTCCCATCCTTGGAAGTGTTCATGGCCAGATTGTCTGGGGCTCTGAGCAACCTGATCTAGTTGAAGATGTCCCTGCACATTGCAGAGGGGTTGGAACTAGATGACCTCTAAAGATCCCTTCCAACCCAAACCATTCTGTGATTCTAAATCTCTGGGCTTTAACCCAGCTGCAGAACAGGGTGGAGAATGCCCCAGAGCAAACCCAGAGGCTTCTGCTTGCCCTCCAGAGAAGGGTGTTTGGGTGTGTAACACTGGAGGTGATAGGAGTCCTCCCTAAAGTAAAAGGAAGAAATGACAGGATGGCTCTTACAGCTCCATCCAAGTTCAGCAACAAAAGGAGAAATGATCAAAATCAAAAAGGCCAGAGGAATTCCAGGGCTTTCTGCAGGTCTGAGTGGCAAGTGGTAAAGAATGGAAGGTGTGCTGGAGGACAGAGGTCAGCAGCTGCCCTCACCTTGAGCAGCCTCTCGAAGGGGAATTGTGCACATTCAGGGTTAACCCTGCTTGCTGGAGGTCTCGGTGAAGGCTGAGTCCTCCCTCAGCTCGACACAAGGGCTGTTTACCTGCCAAGCCCTGCCATAGGAGGAGCAGAAGGCAGAGCCCTCCTGGGAAGCAGCTCAGGTGGAAGGCAGTGGAAGTCGTCAGCATTAGACACTCCCTGTGGCTAAGCACCTCTCCAAATGCACTTAACAGAGGATGAAAATAGAAACCCCATGATGTCCCACAGGAAAGCTCCCACCTTCTGTTTCACGTCCCTCTCCTTGCACCCTGGTGCCTGTGCACGGGCTTGGCAGCAGCTTTGTTTTGGTCCTGTTGCCTTCACAACTAGGTGACCTCCACAGCCTTCAGCCTTAGTTCAGCTGCTCTGGGAAGGGTGTAAGTCACTATGAGATGCCATTGCCTGCAGGTCTGTGCCAAAGGCAGCTCTGTGAGCAGCTCAGCATGGGGTCGATGTCTGCACAAATAACTGCCTCGGGGGTTTTAACAGAAGGGCTGATGTGAAGCTGGAGACTGTAAATCTTCTCTTTCCCTTTTGGAGACTTATCAAAACTGCATGTTGAGTGTAGCACAGCCCTTAGGAGGAATTTTTCTGGACCACAAGCAATTTAGGAGACAAAAGGCGTGCTGGGAATGGTTCAATAGAAGCCCTGCAGCACTGCCCAGGGGGCTGTCTGTCCAGCCAGCCCTGCATCCTTTCCAAGGAAGGGCCAGAGCCGGACCTCAGCCTGGACTCCTGGGAGCTGGCCACGGCCCAACTGGGCAGCACACAGACCCCTGTGGGGCATATGGGGGTGGAGAGCCTCTCTTCCAGAGGGCACATCTGATACCATTGGATGTGGGGCTTGGGACCAGCAAGGGGAGCAGCTCAGGCACCCCAGGTGAGCACACAGACACACATGTGCGGAGCCAGGAGGTTGGTGTGCTTGTGTCTCATCTCAGCAAACCAAATATCCCCAGTGACTTCTCTCTTCCCTCCCCAGCCTGCTTGGCCAGCCTGTGCCTGGAGGGGTCGGGACCGCTGGCCTCGCTGGCGCCTGGCAACAGCTCCACGCTGCTTTGCGCCGGCTCTAACTCAGGAATTCACGTGCTCCGGCTGAGACACGCTGCGGACCTGGCGCTGGAGGAGGTGGCAGTGTTTTGACCGTAGGAACCTGTCCACCAGAGACTGCCCTGTGCAGGGAAGGAACTCCCTGAGAGCCTCCCCTGACTACAAGCACCAGGAGACCCTGCACCTGCAGAGCAGCGACGTGTGACCAGCAGGGCAGGAGGAGTTATTGGGATCAGGTGTCTAGAAGAAAAGCCAAATCATGGACATGTTCAGGCCAAGTTCTTGCTCCCGAGTGAGCTTTGTGTGTTTTATTTACAAAACCTCCATGCAGGCTGGCTGCATGGGATGGGGGGGGAAAGATGCCAGGGGCAGCACTGAGGAGTTCCAGGACACGGTTGGGGAACATTTGGACTCCTTCTCCCTCCTCCAGTTGACTGGAACCAAATAGGGTGCAACATAAACCCTGCATGGGGATGTATACCCCAGAATACAACCCCTGTCAACACAGAACATTCACTGGTGTCCAAAAATCTCAGCCTAAGCCAGCTAGAAAGATGGGAGCCTGCTGGGTACAGCTGTGTCCTGTGAATGGCAACCCGGTAAGAAACACCATGAGGGGGCTGGGCTGGCCCCAGCTGTGGGGCTGGAGCACCCTGCACTGCTGCCAGGCTCCAGCCCTCCCTATACCAACACTTCATGGGGTACTGAAGAACCATCTTGAGCACATGTAGCTGAGTATCCAGCTTACACAAGAGGAGGACTGCAATTCATTGCCTTCCTGTGTTAGCTGCTGGCCTCCCACCCCATTGTATTATTCCTGCGAGTAACCAAGAGCTGGCATCCAACATGTGGCAGATGCCACCATACTACTTGGGAGGGAGGAAGAAGTCCACAACACTCTGCTAGAGCAATCTCATCTTGTTCTAGGTGTCCCTGCTTGCTGCAGGGAGTTGGATTAGTTAGATGACCTCTAGAAGTCCCTTCCCACTCTAACCTTTCTATGATTCTATAAAAGTCACTTGGAAGCTGTTTGGGGCTTTTTTTCCTTAAACTACAATCTCCAACCCCACTGAAGGTGTTGTTAACAGAACTGCCTTCACTCCCAAGGAGCACTGACAGCTGCTCTCAGCTGGCACTGGGGAGACCACTCTTCTCTGTTCTCCTGAAGGATTTTACACTAGCAGACAGGAATCAAAGTGTGTTGTGAAGTATCTGTAATTTTTCCATTCCTCAGAGTCAGACTCAGAGGCATATTCAAAACATGGTTTCATTTTCCAGAACACAACACTTGAAAAACCTCAATCTAAAGAGTAAACAAAAAATAAGAAACTGCCCCACCCTGTAAGTCCAAAGATGGCAACCCCAGAGTGAGGTAGCCACCTTGGTATCATCTTGGGGAAGACAGCAAAAACTGAACCAGGAGCTGCCTCCATGATTTGAAACACTCATTTCATGGAATTGCTCCTGGAGCTGGGATAAGGTGGTACATGGGAGAGAAAAAGTGCCCTGGCCTTTAACACCTGCTGGGAGTGAAAACCAAGAGGGTTCAGACCTCCACCTGAAGAGGCAGGGGAAGCAGGGTACCATGCTCCTCTAACTCTTGACAGCTGGGTTTTCTTTCTTTAAATGCTAAAGTTTGAAGCCACAGACTCCTACCAAAGGCTCCTGGAAAACGGAAGGCAAGAACAGAGGCTGAACATCAGACCATGTCCAAGGTGGTGTGTGACTTCCTACAGATGTTTAAAACAGACTGGAGAAAACCTAGGTGCCTGACTTGGCAGGGAAGGCAGAAGTAGGTGGATCATCTCCAAACTGCAGCAGCAAGGGGTAGCTGCACTGTAAGAACAAAGTCCTAAGAAGTGGAAAACCATCGCCTGAGATGTGACCCCAGCCAAGCTCTGGCAAACACAGGGGCTTCAAAACCACCCCAGCCTAAGACCAGCCAGTGACTCCAGCTGCCCTAACACATGTCCAAACAGCTGATTCCTTTTTTTGCTTTAACATAAAAACCCCAAGTCTTAGTTCAAAGCCATTCACATCTCGTTCCAGCCCATCAGCAGCACCTCTGAGCTACTCTGCTGTCCACAGCTTGAAGGTTCTGTCATAGGAGCAGGTGGCTATCAGCTGGCCATCAAGGGAGATGTCCAGTCCCATCACCTTTCCCTCATGGCCAGCCAGTGTCTTCAGGGGGGACCAGCCAGGGTGTGTCCAGATCTTTGCAGTGTTGTCATATGCTCCTGTGAGCAGGAAGTTGCCATGATTGGCTGCAGTGAGAGAAAGGAAGAAGTGAGATTTGCAACTACAACTGTGATGAATCTTCTCTGCTAACCACTACAGGCCTTCTTGGCCTGAAGATGTGTTTTTGAGTGGCTCCATCCCCTGCCACCTCTGTTCAGGAGAGGCAGGGGCCTGGAAGGTCAGCCAGGAGGTACTCACGCTCAAACTTGACCCCAGTCACCAGGTTCTGGTGGGCAGGAATGGTGTAGATGCACTTCCTCTGCCGCAGGTCCCACACCTTGCACGTGTTGTCGCCGCTGCCAGTGGCTATGTGGTATCTGCCCAAGGGTGGAGAAGGACTTGTTGGGAGCTGAGGTCTGTACTCAGAGCTCCCACATAAACCCTGTCAGTTCTCTTCTTACCCATTGGGGGAGAAGTTAATGCCATAGATCTCCTTCAGGTGACCTTCCAGGAACATGATGCAGCGTCCCGTGCGCAGGTCCCACACGCGCCCGAAAGCATCCAGTCCACTAAGGAGAGAGAACCCAAGTGTTACCCAGCAGAGACCTCAGCCACTGCCAGAGCAGGCTCAGCCTCACCAGCAGGAATCAACCACTGGGGCACCTGGCATCAGGAAGCAACAAAACCTTGGTAGTATCTGAGGTGTGGTCCTGGCAAGCTCCAAACTCACCCCGTCCCAGCGAGAGAGCCATCGGTGTGAAAGGCAATGTCATAGACTCCCTTGCTGTGTCCCTCCTGGTGCAGAATCTCCTCCTGAGCTTCCAAGTCCCACAGGCGCCAGGAGTGATCATAGCTGTGAAAACAAAGTGTTTGTCCAACTAAATGTAGCTCCAAGGAGAGGAACAGGATATTGCATCAGCTCTGGGGGTCTTTTATTTCCAGCTGGAGACCAACAGGTGCTGTTATGAGGGGCAGAGAGAGGAATTCAAATGACTTAAGAGTCATAGAATCACAGGATGGTTTGGGTTGGAAAGGACCTTAAAGATCATCCAGTCCAATCCCCTGCTGTGGGCTCAGACACCTTTAATTAGACCAAGTTGCTCCAAGCCCCATCCAACTTGGCCTTGAACACTTCCAGGGATGGGGCATCCACAACCTCTCTGGGCAACCTGGGCCAGTGCCTCACCACCCTCATAGTGAATCATTTCTTCCTAATATCTAATCTAAATCTCCTCTTTCAGTTTAAAACCATTACCCCATGTCCTATCACTACACTCCCTGATAAAGTCCCTCCTCAACTTTCCTGTAGGCCCCTGGAAGACTGCAAGAAGGTCTGCCTGGAGCTTTCTCTTCTTCCAGGCTCAATAACCCCAACTCTCTCAGCCTGGCCTCCCAGGGGAGGTGCTCCAGCCCTTGCACCACCTTCATGGCCTCCTCTGGACTTGGTTACACTGCAACAGCCCAGCTGTTTGCCACAAATGGCCAGGCCTTGCCCATGCTGGGCTCTTCTGTGGACAAGTGTGGTGTGCTATTGTGGGCTGCAGGGTCCAGGCTCCTACAGGAGCCTGGACCCTGCAGCCCACAATAGCACACCACAGAGAGGCAGTGGTACCTCCTGGGCTACCAGCTGGGGAGCTAATGGGACTCTCTTAAACCCAACAACCACATCTCCATACCATGTAGTGCCCAGGAACCTCCCAGATGGGTGCCACATCACACGTGCCACTCTCATGCTGTGGCCTTCAATATCTGCCACTGGTTCATCACTGCAAAACAGAAACAAAACCCATCAGAGAGTGGTCAGAGGTGGTTGGTTCTAGCCAGGACTCTGCAAACATTATGATGAGAGCAAGACAGCTGGTAATTACACACATGGCAGGCAGGAAGATCAGAGTTTTAAGTAATGATTCCAAATTCTGCCTTCTGTTCACACAGCTGAAGTGCAATCCCTTTATTCACACTTGTGTTGGTTCTAAAGTTCTCCTGAGATTATTATTATTCCTGAAAATTAACAAGGCTTTTGTCAGGAGCCCTTTGACAGTATGGAAACAAAAGGTGGAGTCCCTGGACAGCAGGAGTTTGACTGGGACTACAACAAGCATCCTACAGCAAATCCAGCTGTTGTGAGGAGCTGCAGGCAGGCAGGATGGAGGGAATGTGGATTCTCCCAGGATTGCAGGCAGCAGGGTCAGTGCCTTCAGCAGAAGCCTCAACAGCATTTAGTTTCTTTCCAAAAGAGCAATCAAAGAGATATGGCCACATGGAACCACTAAACAACCTGTCCCTTTGCACAGGGTCTTCTGCAGTTAGGGACAGTGACCTTCAGCTAAGGATAAGCAAGGGATGATCTCAGAGCTGCCTGCTTCTTCCTGAGCTGCACTGCAGGGCTCCCTGCTCAAACAGCTGACACTAGGGCTCTGTACCTCCACTGTTCTCTCCTTCACAGGCTCAGGCCTGAGATAGATGCTGCTCATCTTCCAAAGATACACTGTGCCACGACAGAGCCTCTTGTCTGGCTTGCTCTTGGTCATGTATGTGGTTTTGTCCCTCTACAAATACTGATGCTTCCAAATAACTCAAAAGTTCACTTCATAATACCCAAGAGGGGAAATTTTCTCCTAAAGGAAAGGTTAGAAAGAAACCATCTCCAAATCTTCCATCCATCACCCAAAGCAGCTTACCAATGCCCAGCAGCAATAATCTCCTCACCTTGACTCCCCTAATCAGGGTAATCTCTTTCCCTGCTGAAGAAGGTGGCACACACTGAGGCTAGGAATTGCTCTGGTGTAACTACAAGAAAAGGCTGTCATTCTGGGAGGATGGTAAATGTCCCACACAAAATAACTCCCAAAGCAGCAGTGCTGCAGCTGTGCCTGTCTGGTATCATCCTGACCTTTCAAGGCTCCAGAGTTTGACAGACCCATCAGCTGCACAGGAGGCCAGGTTAACATCCTTCTTGTCCAGGGAGACAGTGGCTTTGGGATGGAAGACTATTGCTCCTACATTGGTGCTGTGTCCTTAAGAGAAAGGAAAACCAAAATTCATCATCTGCCACATGATCTTGGCCAGTTCTTCAGGAAAGCAGCATTTCTTTGCTACTAAACAGTCAGGTAGCAGTGAAGACTTTGGCTGTGTCCTCCCATGTTGAGTGAAGTTGGATTGCAACTCCCAGACACATTGTCCTCCCAACAGCTAACTGCACTTCCAGCAGCACCCACCTGACAGTGTCAAACACCAACATTTGTAACCCTCAGTGTAGTGAAAATTCAACACATGAAGCAGGAGATTTGTCCTCACATTTGTGTTTAAAGTTGGGACCACTGTTCAAAGAACCTCACTGCTGCTAAGTGACCTGGCCAAAAATGCTGATATTTGGCTCAAAGTTAACTCAAAGTAGGTCTTGAAACAACAAACAAAACACCACTCAGAAACAGCAACAGCAATCTGGGGTCTTGGCTCTCAGAGACAGGCCAGGTGATGTGAAATCTGCCCACAGAACACTGCCTTCTGAGTTACAGACTGTCAGATATGGGAACTGAACCCAGAGGAAGGAAAGAACACAGCAAAGAGGCTCAGTGGAAGCCAATCTCTACCTCGTAAGGTGTGCACAAGGTTGCAGTCAGGCACAGACCAGAGCTTGCACAATCCACTCCTGTTAAAGACAAGAAACAGATGTCAGTGTAGGCAGGAAGGGCAAAGATAGATTGGACACAGAGCTGAAAAACCACCTTGGGATGTTCTGCAGTGGCTAAAATGCCAAAACACCTTGGCCAAGCACTCATAGGAACTAACAGACTCAGACTGAAATCTCTGCTGAACAATAGAATGAATCAGAATCATGGAATTGTTTGAGTTGGAAAAGGCCTTTAAGATCATCAAGTCCAACTGTTAACACTGCCAGGTCACCACTAAATCATGTCCCTCAGCACCACATCTCCAAGTCTCTTCAATGCCTCCAGGGATGGTGACTCCACCACTGCCCTGGGCAGCCTGGGCCAGGGCTTCACAACACTTTTGAGGAAGAAACTTCCTAATGTCCAACCTGAACCTCCCCTGGTACAACTTGAGGCCATTTCCTCTTGTCCTATTGCTTGTTCCTTGGGAGCAGAGACCAACCCCCACCTAGCTCCAACATCCTTTTAGGGAGTTGGTGAGAGTGAAAAGGTCTCCTCCCCCCAGCCTCCTCTTCTCCAGACTAAACAACCCCAGTTCCCTCAGCTGCTCCTCACAACACTTGTGCTCTAGGCCCTTCACCAGCTTTGCTGCCCTTCTTTGGACACACTCCAGCACCTCAATGTCCTTCTTGGAGTGAGGGGCCCAAAACTGAACCCAGGATTGGAGCTGTGGCCTCCCCAGTGCCCAGTCCAGGAGGACAATCACTTCACTTGAAGTGAAGAGAGAGCTCAAAATAGGAAGAAAAAGCATTTCTGAACTCTCATGATTCTCTCTCCTTCCCTTGCCCCTCCAGCAAGGGCTGGGAAAGAACTTACCAACAGGCTGTAGCCAGGAGTTTGGAGTTGGGGCTGAAGTGGCAGTAGGACAGCGGGCGATCGTCTCCGATCTGACTGCAGAAGTTGTTCAGGGACTGCAACCACACACAGAGAAGATAAATAAGGCAAGTACAAACCACACAGGGAAAGCCCCAGTCAAAGACTGAGCTGAAGGAGGCAAATGCATGCAGGAGGAGGCAGAGGCCTTTGCAAAGTCACTTTCAAAAGGAGGAGCTGCCTGGGAGCCCCTCCAGCTCCTACAGGAATGCCATGGAGCCAGCCTGACTGAGGTAAGCTACCACAGCCCTGGGGCACAGCTTAGCTGCCACTGTGCCACCCAGGGTACTGCTCCCCAGTAACTCCACAGGCCTGCTTGGACACTGTGCTTCTGACAGAGAACTTACTGTAGTTTTGGCCTCTTTCTACAACTTAGCCAGTGAGTGCAACCACACAGATTAGGGCAGGCAGTGCAGTTTGCCTGGGGGAGAAGCAAATCCTCTGGCAGCTAATGCCTCTGAGTGTAAACAGGATTAGAGTGGCAGCACGCCGTGCACTTGAGCCTCTCCGTTTGGGTAAGCTGGGAATCAGAATTAACATGCTGGAAAAGATCATCTCAGAGTCATCTAAAATGTGTTTTGTTCTACTGTATTGGTTATTATTTCTCTTGGGTTTATGCACTAGTACAGGAAGAAGAAAGGGAGCAGTCTGACCAGTCCCCTCCTAGCCAGTTAAACCTGTGACATAACCAGGAATAAGTTCATCCATAGAACCAGAGAACGGTTTGGGTTGTAAGGGACCTTTAAAGATCATCTAGTTCTTTCTAAATTCCTTTATCTTCAGAAGCAAGGCAACACAGGAACAGACATCCCTCCCATGCAAGGGGACAACTAAAGGACATCTCTCTGAACCCCTGCAGAGTTAGAACGTGCTTTGTGCATACCACAGGGAAAGAGAGAAAGCAGAGCTTTCCAACAGGTGACAGTGCAGACACCTGCAGGCAGCTGAGCTCCTTCTGATCTCCCCAGAGGATCAGCAAAAAGCTGGAAAGACACAAAAAAGCAGCTGGGCAGCTGCCAAACCTACCCGCAGGGACTTGTGGAGCTCCTGTCTCTGTGAGGTCCTGGTTGCCTCTGGAATCTCCTTGAGCAGCCGGGCTTCTTCCAGCCGCTTCGCTGCCCTGCCAAGAGCCAAGGTGGAGTCACAAGCCTCTGTGTTTTCCCTGCTATAACTGTTGGAAACAGATTTTTTTTTCCCCCTTCCTTCCCTAGAATGGGCTAATGCTGGAATCAGTCACTGAGACCTGAAGCTCTGAGCTCACTGGACTTGTCTACCAGTGCATATTCCCTTTCCTTTGAGCCTAGATTTCCTGCAGCACCCACAGTGGCACTAGCTGTTGGGCTGTACAAAAGCCTACATCCCCCTCCTTCACTTGTGCTGGTTCCTCTCACCTGGGGAGGGAGTAGTTAGCAAGCCAGAGCCGTGCTGTTTTCAGGCTGCGTGGTCCTTCGTGGTACCAGGTTTGCTGATACTGCAAGAATAAGAACAGAACTGAAGTGAAAGCCCATGTGCTCCTGCTCTTCCACTCAGTTACCTTAAAGGAGCTCCTCTTAGTGCACAAGTGCCACCACAGCACCTGCTCTTAAACCTTGCTGTGTTAAAGCCTCTTTTGAAGGGCATTCTGCATAACTATCAGCTGTACAAGAAGGGATTGAGACAAGACACACTGTCCTACAGATCAGATCCTAACGTGCTGCCATTTCACTCAAGGATATTCCAACTGAACAGTAACTCATTTTGACTAAGGACAACAGCTCCCTCCTTCCCTCCACATCACCCAGCACAAAGAAAACCCAGAGCTGCAGACACTGTCCTTATTCTTCCAGCAACCCCCCAGGAATAATGAGGAAAAATAAAAGAGACAGGAGAAGCAGAAAGAAGAATTAAAGGCAGAAACAGATGGAGAAACATGTTTTTTTCTTTGCAAGCATGCAGAAAAAACAACAAAGGACTCCTTGTCCTAAGGAACAGTCCAAATGTCTGATCTCCTGTACCCAGCACAGAATTTGGACTGCAAGTACAACCCAGACTTACTGCTCCTGATTTAGATAAAACATTGCTGGGTAACACAGAAGGAGCCTGAAGACATGAAAATCCAGACTGAGCAAGAGTCCTGGACATAGTGGAGACTGACAGAGTTCAGCATCTCAGGGTATCACACCTGTCTCCTGCAGCACTAGGAGACCATTACCTCTTCTTTGGATTTCTTAGACCTGTCGTCATCCTTCCTGGTCTTTTTCAATGCATCTGTGCCCACCACTGACAGGATATTCCTTAATCTGGAAAGAAACACATGAGGTCCTCGTCACTCAGTGAACCCTCAGGGACCTCTTTGAGGTCCCTTCCAACCTCAGCCATTCTAAGCTCACAAATCATCACCACCAGCATTTGCTCTTCCTCAGCATCCCTGTGGCAGAGGCTCGCTGCCCACCAGCACTCACAGCAACAGAGGGCTGCCTGTTCCCAACACTCAGGGCAGACACAGCACCTCTCCCTCCAAGGGCTGCCTGTTCCCACTGCTCAGGGCAGACACAGCACCTCTCCCTCCTTTCTGCTGGGCCTTCTCCAAAGAGGGTGATGGGCTCCCCCAGCGCTCGCAGACAGGCTTTCACTTCCGAGTCGTCGGTGGAGACGTTGATCTGCCTGGCTCTCTTCCTGCGCTCAAACTCGGCCAGCACCTCCGCCTGCCGCTCGCTCATGTGATCTTCCAGATCAAAGACCTCACCTGAGCAAAGACCCAAACTGTCAAGACTGGAAATAACAAGAGGAGGAGACCCCTGGGGCGGTACAGGCTCCCCACACACACCCCCAGGGGCTTCGTGGCAATGTCAGCCCCAGCCAATACTGTGCTCCCGTTGGAATTACAAGGGCAGTGGGCTAGGACCACCCGGCACCTTCTGATCCTGCATACCAGAGCAGTGGGCTGAGAGAAGCTGGTACCTTCTTGTCCTGGGTACAACAGCAAGTTGGGATGATTAGGCACTTCCTAGCCATGCCTGAAACTCCTGTTGCCTGGGATGTGTACCCAGAAATTCCTCCTGCCTGGATCAGATCATCACTCCCTCCACAGGGTGCCAAGACTGCCTGACAGAAATTATGGCCACCACAAAAAGTACTGACCAAAGTCAATCATCTGTAACCCTATACATGCCAATCCCAAGTGAGGCCCTTGGAGCCCTCAGGGATGGCAGAAGGCTGTGGCCTGGTATCTCCCCCAGGGCAGGGATACCTCTCTGGGCAGATTTTCCCAAGGTACTGACCATCATCCACTGGCAGGTGCAGGAGAGAGGTGAGGAATTCACCATGATCACTGCAAGTGCAGCAGGAAGATGTCTTGGTAACCAATTACTGCATGTGCAGTAGGAGAAGTATCATGGCCATAAGTTAACTTCCAAATCCTTATGTGTGGATTATCTAACCTCTATGTATGTGTGCACAGTTTGTATGATTTAATCTCTGTAGCTACCTGTGTACTTGTGTGCACGATTGGATTTAGGGAACTCTGTCACGTATCTCTTGTGAGTCTTGCCACTCTCCAACCTTTAACCATGTGGCTACATTGATTATGGTAGATTTTGTTAAATCACTCCAGTAGCTAAGTGCTGATCTTGTCTTATTCCCTGCACCTCTTACCCTTTCCATCTCCAGTCTCTCTATAAATCATCCCAACTCAAGTGGAATTCACTTTGCCCTTTTGTCCAATGCACTAATTACTAAGGTGAACCTTGCATCAGATTGAACCCTGATAAATCTCTGTTAAACTAAAATTGATCAAGTTTATTAATGCCAAATCATCATTCTATCTCAATAAAATGTGTTGCTGCTTTCCTGTTCTGAGGGAGGGGAGTTGCACTCATTCTGCAGCAAGCAGGATCCTGAATCAGGATTCCACTTCCCAGGGAGGGAATAACTCCCTGGATCAGGCCAGGCTAGGGGCTGACCTGCTGGAAAGCAGCTCTGCAGAGAAAGAGATGGGAATCCTGGTGACAAGTTCAACATGAGCCAGTAATGTGCTCCTCTGGCTAAGAAGGCAAATGATCTCCTGGGGTGCATTCAGAAGAGTGTGACCAGCAGGTCCAGGGAGGTTCTCCTCCCACTCTGCTATGCCCTAGTGAGGCCACAGCTGGAGTCCTGCATCCAGTTCTGGGCTCCCCAATTCAAGAGTGTCAAGGAACTGCTGGAGAGAGTCCAGCACAGGCTGCAGAGATACTGAGGGCACTGGAGCATCTCTGGGAGGAGGAAAGGCTGAGAGCCCTGGGGGGTTGGACTGGATGATCTCCAGAGATCACTTCCAAGCCCTACCATGCTGGGATTTGGTCAAGTGATTTAAAACACTCATCCACAACAATCCCTCTCAAACAGGACCATGCAAACAAAGAGCCAACAGTCCAGGCAACTGCCTCACATTTTTTGCTGTAAATTACACTCAAAAGTTCCTAGCTTTTAAAAATTTCACATTCCAGAGCAAGACATTAGAAAAAGGGTAGTTAAAGATTCTCACCACTGCTTATGTTGATATTGCCAGCCTCTAGTGCAGCTTTCATCCCTTCTTTTCCCAGCAGCCCTGACTCTCCTTTAGCCAGACGCTCCTTCTCCTTCTCTTCCAGACTGCCATAGAAGATGGGAGCTCTCTTGGCTGGAGGAGCATCACCCTCCTCAGCAGGTTTGCTTTTAGTGGCCTGCAAAACAAAAGCAAGATTTTAAGTGTATTTTGGCTCAAAAGGAGACAACTAATAGCTTGGCTGTGCAGGAAAGCACTGCTCTGCTGTGGAAAGTGAAGAGACCCTGTGAAGAGACCCTGGGATTGTGTGTGAGCTGCTAGTTTTGGGCAATAAGGTTATGTCCAAAGTGCAAAGGTCAAAAGTAGAATAACCACATTAAATAGTTTGTTTAAATTAGATTGGTTGTCTTCTGACTCTTTATTATATGCTTGGACCTCACTCTTTAAGACTGTGTCATTTTGAGTTTTTAAGCTTTCCCGAATCTTGCTGACCAAGCCCCAGATGCCATCCCTAGCTCCCATGCCCTGACTGGAAGCAAGGGGAGATGGAATGTGGAGCAGCTCCTTCTACCACAGGCTTCCCAAGCCAAGCCACAGGCTTCTGTAAAAACATGTGAAAACACGTAAGGGCCTCGTTTTGGCCCTTTGAAAGGCTCTGGTGACACGAGGCGGCTTCCCCCTTCACGACAAACCCCACAGGTCCCAAAGCAAATACGAGCTCCCGGCCCGGCCTGCGGCCTATCCCCGCTCCTCCCACCCGGGACTACCCCCGTGCGAGTAATGGACCGGAGCTGCCGCCCCCAGTCCCTCCCCAAGCACACACCTCCGCAGGCGCGGGGGCCCGCACGGCGGGGCGAGCACCGCCACGGGCCGCCGGTGCCCGAGCGGTAGCCATGGTGGCGACACACCGGAAATCAAGCCGAGCCGAACCGAACCGAACTGAGCCAAGCCGCGCCGAACGGCTAAGCGCTCAGACTCTGCCGCCTCAGAACCACTTCCGCTGCACACCCAAGGGCATCCGGTCGGGAAGAAGAGCGCAAAGCATGACGGGAGGTGTTGCGCCAGGCGCGCAGCATGCCGGAAGGAGTGGTGCCAGGCGCGGGACATGCCGGAAGGTGCGGCTGAGGGCGTGTCACAGGGCATGCCGGGAGGAGTGGTGCCAGGCGCGGGACATGCCGGGAGGCGTGGCTCAGGGCGTGTCGCAGGGCATGCCGGGAGGTGCTACTCGCTCGCGCTCGGCCCTGGCCGGCGGCGGCTAAAGCGTAGAAGGGGCGGCGGCGGCGAGTCGTGATGTTGCGGCGGAAGCCGACGCGGCTGGAGCTGAAGCTGGACGACATCGAGGAGTTCGAGGGCATCCGGAAGGACCTGGAGGTGCGAGCGGGGCTGTCCCTGGCCTCCCCCGGGGGCTCTGTGCCCCCCGGGCCGGGAGCGGCCTGACGCGGCCACTTTGTTCTGCAGAGCCGCAAAAAGCAGCGGGAGGAGGCAGAGGCGACGGTCGCCGGAGAGGAGGCGGCAGCGGGCATCGCGCTGGCCACCGACCACAAGAGCCGGGAGCAGATGATCAATGACCGTATCGGCTACAAGCCGCAGCCTAAGGCCGGAGGCCGCGCTGCACACTTCGGTAACTTCGAGTTCTAGCGGCGGCGGCTGCAGCCCGGACCTACCCCGACGGAGCGGGACACTGCCCCGGGGGAGCTCCCAGTTCCTTGCGCCGGGGCTGGCGGGACTTGCCTCACCATCTCTCCGCTTTGTTTTGGATGTTTGGGGTTTTTTGTTTGTTTTTTTGTTGTTGTTTTTTTAAGTGTGGTTAACACGCCCCTGAATGGTCCTGGGGCAAACTTTTTGTTTTAAATAAATACGCCTTTTTTAAAAAACAAAACATCCCAACATAATCACACGAGCTACTTGAAATGGCTGCAGAGACCATAGAGGCAGGGATGGAAACACCCAGGCCACTGGTGTTGCCTGTGCGTATTTGTGCTCCGATACTGAGGAGGTGAAACACTGCCTCTGGGCGAGGATCGCTTGATTTAGCCATCTGTGTTCATTTAAGCCTTTAGCCCTGCAGGTGGGGACCCTGGGTAGGAGAAAGGACTGGGGAGTGTCTGATCTGTGTTTTACAAGCCTGTGAATAAAGGCAGCGGGTGTCACAACTCGGGGGCAATAGGCAGTGCTCTGTCCCTTCCTGAGAAGACCAGGAAAGAAGCCCCAAAATCCGCTAAAATCACCTGGTCCTAAACCTTGCACAGAGATGCCTGTTACAATCAGGTTGGATGGGGCTCTGAGGGCTCTGATCTAGTTGTTGATGTCTCTGCTGCCTGCAGAGGGGTTGGACTAGATGAGCTTTAATGTCCTTTCCAATCTAAACCATTCCATGATTCTGTGATTCACACAGTGTCACAGCTGGGATGTGGTTTGGCCCTCAGCAGGGAGCAGCTGCAAGACTGGAAGCAGTGGAAGGTTCTGGGCACATGGATGTGGACCAGGGTTCTGTATTTTCTGATTGAGCAGTTTCAGGTAACTGCCAC
Source organism: Galbula dea (assembly GCA_013399015.1). Classification (NCBI taxonomy): domain Eukaryota; kingdom Metazoa; phylum Chordata; class Aves; order Piciformes; family Galbulidae; genus Galbula; species Galbula dea. The sequence continues at coordinate 1,421,615 of VWZX01010910.1, read as the reverse complement.
TGATGTTTTGGCTTAAAGTTTGTCACCAACTGCTTCCTTATAGATGGTGTCTTGTAACAAGCAGCTTGATTTCTGACACACCAAGCAGCAAGTACCTGGCTTTACAACAGCCATTCCAACCCCCATCAGCTGGCTCAGAATGGAAGGTTAGATAACAGAGCCCAAAAAAAAGAGTCATGCAGCACACAACCAGGAGACCTGAGGGGAAAAAAGTTACAAAAGCTGAAGCAGCTTGTTGGTGTTTATGGAACTGCTCTCTCCAGCCCAGGGAGGGAGGCAGAGCAGGGTTCCAGCAGCACAGGGGCCTGCACCAGGACTCCTGCAAGAAGCTATGGGTTGGAGTAATGACCTTTAAGGGTCTCTTCTAACCCAAACCAGTCTGTATCATTCTGTGAGTTCAGAGATGGGACTGGATGTTCTCTGCTACTGGCTGGGACTTTACACTTTGTGCCATCTTTCAGCAGAGCCACCAGTTGCATTTTCAGGTTTCAAGCAATGCTCCTTGTTAACTTCATGCTTCAGGTCTTGTAGATGCATCAAATTTTAGGTCTGACTGGGAAATGTACAGACCTTACAACTCTTTCAAACTGGAAAGTGCCAGAGTCTGTCTGGGAGCAGAGCTGTTTCCAGACTGCCACCACACAAGTACCAGGGGTCACTCTGCTCTTGAGGTGTTCCCAGCATGCCCCAAGTCTGACAGGGAAACACCTTGGGAGGTTTCAGACATCCTTTGGTTGCACAGCACAAGAAAAAAACCTGACTCCTTATTTCTCCTGTCTGGATGAATACAACCTAGAGTAAAACTCCAGGAGGAGACCAGTATTCCTCACTGCACAGACACCTTCCTTGCTCCAAGTGGGCTCAGTGTTACAGCTCCCTAAAACTTGTCCTTCGACTCACAGAATCCAAGCATGATGGGGGCTGGAAGGAACCTCTGGTTCATCTAGTCCAGCCCCCTGCTAAAGCAGGGTCACCCACAGCAGCTTGCCCAGCATCACCTCCAGCTGCCTTGGGAATCTCTCCAGAGAAGGAGACTCCACAGCCTCTCTGGGCAGCCTGGGCCAGGGCTCCAACACCCTCACAACAAACAGGTTTCTCCTCCTGCTCAGCTGGAACCTCCTGGGTTCCAGTTTGTGCCCAGTGCCCCTTGGCCTGGCCCTGGCCACCGCTGAGCAGTCTGGCCCCAGCCTCTTGCCCCCAGACTTTTGCCCCCAAAGCCTTTAGCTCCTGCTCAGCATTGGGCAGCTCCCCTCTGGGGCTGCTCTTCTCCAGGCTAAGCAGCCCCAGGGCTCTCAGCCTTTCCTCCTCCCAGAGATGCTCCAGTGCCCTCAGTATCTCTGCAGCCTGTGCTGGACTCTCTCCTTGTCTGTCTTGAACTGGGGAGCCCAGAACCGGAGCCAGGACTCCAGCTGTGGCCTCCTTAGGGCAGAGGGGCCCTCCTCTTCCTAGGGGAACCTCCCACTGTTGGGGAAAGCAGATATGGGAGGCATCGATTCCCCTTTCCATCAGCTTTTCCCACACTCTGCAAAGTGAAACTGGACTGAAACAGCCACTCTCATCCCTCACTTTCCACATTCCCCTTCTAGCAGCTTCAGGGCTTGTTGCTGGTGACAGAGGCTGCTGCTCACTCCCAGCCCCAAGCACCTGAAGGTGGACACTCAGCCCCTGCTGCTCACTCCCCTGCCACAGCAGGCAGAGAAGAGTCATACGAGAGGAAAGGGGCTTTGGGGAGGTCAGGCTGGAGCTGTGGGGCTGGAGCTGCTGGGCTGGGGAGCCTCTTGCTAATGAAAGCAGGCACTTCCTTTTGGAGCCCCGCAAACACTGCAGTTAAGAGCCACCAGCCTCCGTGGCAGCTGTGTTGTGGACTGTTTCCAAGACACACATCCACCACAGTAAAATGCAATCTAGTTTATTGGTTAATTATATACAGGAGATTCTTGATATTCACAGTAACATTAGACAAGTTACCTCCACACAGAGCAAGAGTAAAACCAGAAAGGACAGTCCACTGTAAACAAAAGGAGAAATCCTACTGGATTTGGTGGGACTGGCTCCAGACAAACTGAAAAGGCACTGGAAGGGAAAGGACAGAAGGCAGCAGATGACCACAGCCCAGGGGCTTTGTGCACTTCGTCCCAGACTGTAACCCAGAGGCACAGCATGTGGAGACCAAACATCAGGGTACACAGGCATGCAACACGTGTGTGGACAGACAGTTCATTTCCTCACGTCAATTACTCATCAGAGTCCCCACCCCCTCCAAGCACTACTTCATGGGAGTTTAGTGTTAGCAGGACAAACTTAAATCCAGCCAGCAGAAAGGCTAGGTGGGGCTGCACCCAGAGCAGGCAGTAGAAGCCATCAGTAGAAGGCCAGGGTTTGCTGAGACTCTGGCAAAGTAAGCAGCAACCTGGGCCAAGAACATGGCAGCTGGTGGCATCTGGTGGACCAGGGGGAGGCTGGGACACAGAGAGGTAGGTGGCTTCTCTGGATTGCCCATGCTGAACCAAAAGAAAGCATGGCCAAACTGACTAGGAGACAGGGACTGGAATCAGTCCTTTCCCACTTGTATCTCACTCTAACAGCAAGCTCAGAAGCAGAGAGGGGACGGCCCCCAGCTTGTCTCCATAACCACCCTTCAGACCTTCCCTTGTGCACCTCTCCCCAAGCCCTGGGCTCCCATTTCTATCTTGGCTACTGCCCAATGCTCCAGCTGTTGTTGTTGGCTGCTGGGTGGGAGCTAGGATGTTGCTGGACTCATGGGAGGCTTCTGCTCCCCAGGTGACCACTGCTAGGTCAGCATCACCTCCCTCTCTGCACACTGGAGATCTGTGCAAATCTCTTGTGTGAGCATGGGCAGGAGAGGACCCTTTGAAGAGAGAATTACTTATCCTTAGGGGGAAATAACTCCAAGGGCACAGATGCTACAGGTAGAATAAGGCAGAAGAGCTATGAAGAGAAGCAAACTGCTATTGTAAAAGCCTAATCTCCAAGTCATCCATCTCCAGCCACTCCAGTCAGAGAGTCCAGGCCTGGTGACCTGAACACAAGGAAACATAGCCAAAAGTTGATGACAGGAAGATCAGGCCAAGCAGAAGTCCCATCCTGGAGAAAGACACAGCAAGAGGTATATGACATAACTCCTGCCATCACCCAAAGCCACTGGTGACTGTACCCCTGCAACAGCAGCAACTCCAGCTCCTTCAAGGGAAACCAAAGGAGCAGCATTGGCAAGATCAGCTCTGAGCTCCTACAGGGATCAAGCCCCTGCAGTGTAAAGCTTTCACAACACAGACACTCATCTCCAGCACTGAACTGCTTCAATTTTCCCTGACAAACACCAGGATCTCCTCACAGGGACTGGAGGGGCTGTTTTCTGCCCTCACAAAGAGGGATGACTGCTTAGAGAGCACAGATGATTTTTACCTTTGTGACAGATGCAGAGAGAGGATACCAGGATGTCCTTCTGCAGTCTGTCACAGACCTAACACCCTTCAAAGATCAGACTGGGGAAGAGCTCTTCCTGCCTCTCCTCAGGAGGTGGCTAGAATTTTGCCATGAGAACAACTTTGCCTCTTTCACCCAGATGCAAATTTACTACTAAAAAAGTTCTTTAGTAACCTGAGCCTGCTTTTGGCTGAGGTATTTCTGTATTTGCACTGCCCAAAGAAAACCAGATGTCCAAACAAATAGCTGGAATCAACCCTGGACAGTTGACTTCAGTGGTGCAATTCAAGATCCTGGTAGGAACAGTGACAGATTTCCTGCTGCCTCTCAAAGAGGGCAGTAGGACTGGGGTGAGCTCTGGGCTTGTGTAGCAGCCAGCACTGTGAAGAACCCCCAGGCACAGGGACAAACCACACCCTCACCTGGGGGCTAAACAAACATAACTCCTCCTCACAGAGATCAGCTTTCCTGACACAGCTACTCTGGCAGTGCAACTAGGACCATCTCTGGAGCAAATACTGCTGCTGTGTGTGCCCAGATACCTGCTCTCAAAAGGATTCTGTGTTCTCATGGCACATCCCAGACACTGCTCCCAGTCTGAAAGTGGTGCCTGGTTTTCAGTGCCCTTCTGAAAACCCCATGTCAGGCAGTTACAGGCACAAACTGGACATCCTGAGCAGAAAGAAGACTCCAGCTGTGCACCACACTCTGCACAACATTCCCTCCAAGATGCAGTTCAAAATCAAAGTGCTAAACTAAGACTGCTCCCTGAAACCCAGGCAGGCAGGAAGCTGGTTTTGCCTATGTCACCAGCTTGTCTTGCCTGTGAAATGTGCAGAGCTCACAGCACTGAATGGGAAGTTCTTCACTGCATGACAACACTTGTCCACCACTGGCACTAACTCTTGCATCTCTAATCTACTGTGGTCACAGCATGATTATTGAGACAAGAGGAGTCATCTTCAAGAACACTTTTTAATCAGCCCCAGCTGCTCCAAATTTCACTTGAGGAGACCAAAGGCTGCTGTAGTCCTGCCTTTTCTTTCTTCTCTTCCCCACATCTCTCCCTTACAGGAACACAGTTGTTTGACTTCCTTCATTTCAAACAAGGAATGCCCTCTTCAGACACTGCAACCTGAAGTGACAGGAAATCATTATTTAGCTCTCACCTCATTTACAGAACTAGTTTCAGTAAACCAGAAGTCTAGTTCTGGGTCCATCCAGGCACAATTCAACATGAAGTAGATGTGGGTTCAATGGTTTATTGAAGGTTTTTGCCCTGTAAACACACAATTGCTGTCCTGTGTCCACTGTATATCTCCATGATTGGGAAGTGAAAGCAGCCAAACCCAAATGTTATCTCTTGAAGCTGAGAAACATGCTGGATACATCAGATGATTAACAACACTCATCACACTCTGTCAGGCTTGAAGGACAGACTCATTTAGATGCCCTCAGCACGTGGGTCGAAGCACTCCCCTGCCAGGACACACCTGAGTGTGTCTGATGTGCAGCACCAAGTCTTCTTCAGAGGCTGAGTCCTTCTGCAACAGAAGGCATCATTGGCCCCAAAAGCCAGGGAGATCTCCTCCCCTGGCATTATGTACATATCAAAACCAAGAAAAATGGTAGTAACCATTTGCACAGGTAGGTTCCATTGGCAACTTTGATCCTACTTTGAACTGCTGCTCATAGAACCCTCCCAGATGAGTGTTTTACACTGAAAAATAAAATGCTTTCCCTTTTTTCTTTTCTTTTCTTTTTTCTTAAAAAAGGGTTTCTACATTTGTCAGCCAACTAATTTCAATCACTGCATAATCTAAGAACAAAGCAAACCCTAGCCAAGAATGGCTACCACAGGACCCTCAAGAATCCTCTCTGCTGCCAGCCTGCAAGGGGGAGCAGCGTCCCCCACCTCCTCACATGCCACACCCCAGCTAGGAACTTGTAGTGAACTCCAGTTGATTAGATTGTTTCTCTTTCAGCTTAGGAATGATCCAGTCCTCATGATGGCTGCACTTCCAGAGAGCAGTGGGCTGGAGAGGTTTCTAGGCAGCATCCAGTGTTAGTGGCAGTGCTCTGTGATATCCACAACAACTGCCTTCTTCCAGCTGAAGAAGAAATAGCCCATGCCTGCCCCTGCTGCCACAGCAATGCAGAGGTATCCATTGTAGGTCATGAAGATCAGCATGAGGAAGTAACTGACCACCACTTGAATGATGTGCAGTACAGTCTGCAGGAGGTGAGGGAAGCTCAGCATCTGCTGTCTGAGAACACAAAGCCCAGAGAACAGTCAGCATCCATGAGACACAATGCACACTCTAGCTCTTAGGCTGACAAGAGGCCAAGGCAGGCATGAAATGGCAGAGAAGATAACAAAGCAGGCTGGACACAGACTTCTGCATGCATCTCTCACTGGTAACTGTGTTCCTCCCCACAGAGCTGACTGATGACAAAAAAAGCATGGCACTTGCTGGGAGGACAAAAATTTGGCTGACAAACAGAATTCCACAAGCTCATTTTACCCCACATTCCATAAGCAGAATGGCTTTTTTGCTGTGTAGAGGCTTTGACTACCTGTCAACAGAAGGATCCTAAGTATCGGGGGAATGGCTACAAGCTGAAGGAGGAGAGATTTAGGCTGGAGATTAGAAGGGGGTTCTTCACCCAAAGGGTGGTGAGGCACTGGAACAGGTTGCCCAGAGAGGTTGTGGAGGCCCCATCCCTGGCAGTGTTCAAGGCCAGGCTGGATGTGGCCCTGGATGACCTGGTCTAGTGCATGTGGCGTCCCTGCCAGGGCAGGGGGGTTGGAACTAGATGATCTTTAAGGTCCCTTCCAACCTCAGCCATTCTAGGATTCTATGATTCTATGATTTTCTGTCAGGGCCACTGGCTATAACACCCACATTCTGTTCCTGGGAACTCCCCAGATGTGTTCATCACTGCTCTGGAAAAAAAACAACCCCAAGCTTATCTGACTCATTGCTGCTTTCCTCCTTTGGTCCCTGATCCTAAAGGGTGGCCAAATGACTCAAGCACTGTTGTGATCTGGAGACAAGACACTGCAGAGCTACAGAGTTTTCCTGTCCCAGTTTTCACCCTTGCCAACTGCTGAAGAATTTAGTCCTAGAATGAAGTGAAATTCTCACCCAACAGTTTTGTGTGTCTCCATCAGGATGGTGCCATTGGGCCCTGGCACGGGCATGGAGTTGTAGCGAACGCTGACCTGGGATTTCCGCAGCAGACACTCCCTGCCTATCTTCAGGCCTTCATAAAACATGGCCAGGAAGAAGACAGCCACAAAAGCACCAGCCATTTCTGACAAGAGAGGAAACATTACTGGAGCTCTGCAACAAAGGAGGTGTGCTTCTGAGCATGGCAGAAGAGACACTGTGTGATTCAAGAGCCACATCACGCCACACAGACTACAGCCGAGCACCCATGTATGGGTGGGGGATGTGAATTTACCATCACTAGCTGGAGTGTCACCCCTGAAACACAACCAGCAATCACTTCACTAGTAAGACCAGTCAAATTCTTAAACCATACAAACATCTTCCTTTCCCTTTCACCCCACAGATGCCATTTAGAACAGACTCAATGCAGTGTGCCTGCATATTTTTGGCACAAATAGCAAGGGAATTCCTGCAACATTCCTCAGCTGCCAACGTTTGGTTTGAAGTGGACCAGACAGTTTTACTAACCTCCAGGAGTATTGATTGTAAGTCCAGAAAACAGCAGTGGCACATTCTCATAGCTGAAGTGGAAAGTCATTGCCTGCCCAAAACATAAAGAACATCAAGATGAGCCTGGGTAGCTCACCCTGAGATGGAGCTCACAGCAAGATTCAGCAAAGGTTATGACAAGAGCCTAGATAATTTCAGTTAGTCACCAGACAGGCTTGTAGAAACTCCCCAGTAAATCTAGTGTAACACACAGAGGTGAGACATGGCCAAAGATGCTCCAGGTCCCAAGTCTAGTGAGCAGCTCTTTTAGACAATGTCCTTTGGCAGTACCTGCCACAGAAAACTGCTTTTGCCTTGCTTTTGGAGCTCCTTCTCCTCAGCATCAGTAGCCAGGGATTGGGGATGTCTCTGTGGAGCTCACCCTTCCTACTCACAGGCTGTGGTACAGGGCATTTGCTTCTCCCCACCCTGATCTCACATGAGCTCATAAGGATCCTCCAGCCAGCTGGAGTTCACTTAATCTTCCCATCCAGGGAAATACATTGCTGTTCAGCATCTCTTGACCACAGGCAGTGTTTTCACAGGTGAACTACTCACTAAGGCAGAGGAATTTCTCTTTGAACTGCTCTCATTGCTTACTTGAGGTTATTTGCTGCAAATCAGAGCCATGATTCATTTCAGCATCCACAAGAATCAGCAGCCATTCATTAGCCCCAGAGCAGGAATTACTACAAAACATCTTTTAGAGAGCACTTCCATTTCTTTGATGAATTTAACATTTGTACATTTAAAAGAAAAACAGCTGGGTTCCACAAAGCAGAGCTGAGCAGAGCCTGTTGTTTAGTGCAAGTGAGCAATGGGAATCCACAGACACTAAAATGTGCTCAGTCTGTTACCTAAAATGCTTTAGTTATTTACTTCCTTCCCTGACACTTTTATATGCAATGTTAATTCAAAATCTTGGGCAATGAATCAGAGTTTTCAGTGGCAGGAGAAGGCAAGGTCCTGTAACTATCCACTGAAGCAAGAGCACTTCATGCTTGTAAAGAAAAGGCATTTAAGTGGAAAGTAACAGATCAGAGCATGCCAGCTGTTAGATTACATGAAGAGCTTCACAAGGACATTGGTGACAATGCTGGACTGCAACATCCACCTGCACTACTTGGCTTTGTACTGGGCCATGATCCCAAAGGGGAAGGCTGTTCCAATCCTCTCTGCTCCTGCTATGACACTGTTAGCAATGTAAGTAGAAGCAGTGATTCCTGATGCCTTCTTTGGGGCACATAGCTTTGGGGCAGGAAAACTTTACCTGAAGGCTTGCAAATACACTCCTGACTATATTGCTGCACGCTCTCTCCCTCCTTTTGAAGTTTAACCATAACCAGCCACGTTTTAGTAACTTGAAACTGACTCCAAAAGTAGTTAGACAAAGCTGGAAAAGTCCTTAGTACTGGCTACACACAAACCCAGGTCCTACAGTCACCTCCATGGGAACCCTGGCCAGGATCTCTGCAAAGCTTCAGTGATGCCAGCATGGTCAAGTCTGAGCTTGTTTAAATCAGAGTCAGCTAGAGCAGCATGATTCAGGACCAACAGAGTCTTAACGCTAAGGTGGCCAAGAGCCCTGGCAGGACTTTGCTCCTCAAACCGAGTATGTACTTAAACCTGAGGCAGAAAAGGGCCCAGAGGCTGGCTGCCTGCAGGTCAGCAGAACCCATCACACCAGTGTGCAATCCTCTCTGTGCCCATGAAGGCTTCTATTAGCACTAGGATCCTGGAGAACTCCAGCCATCTCCATTTCTTGCAGGAAAATTCTAACTTTGCATTTCTGCCTTTAGCTGCCTAGAGAGCAGACACCAGGCTGGCTGCTAGAAAGGTTTCTGCAAATGCCCACTTTGCTCTGGAAGACCTCTCATGTTGCCTATCCTCATGCCACTCCTTCATTCCAGAAGAGCTGCAGTGGGGACTCTGTTTTAACTGGATTCATTCATGCCTTCCCAAGCTGAGTTTCATTTCCCATTCTCAAGAGCACAGTCTTTAAGGAGACAAATTACTCTGAACCACAGAGGAGGAAAAGCTCTCTGGTTAATGATGATTTTCCCACTTACCATCATGCCAGATCCATGAGCATGTCCTGGAGTTGCTGTTGAGTGGTGATGCTCAGGAGGATGCGTGGTTGGCAGCGTGGAGCCGTTCATGTGGTGATGGTGAGACATCTCTGTCACAGAGATCTTCCCAAAGGCACCTGGAAAAGTGGGACCCTGAAAAACAACCCCAAAAATATAAGCAGTAGCACTTTTCTCTACAGAATATTGTTTCTCTGCTGTTGCTGGAAGAGAGAATACTCTAAGGCCCTGAGAACTACTGCCTCTGGCTAAACCTCTGGAGCATCCTCATGTCCCTGTGCTCTGAGCACACACAGTAGAGCAAAGAGGACAGTTTAAAGGAGGTGTGTCCCTCTGAGATTTACATCATCACCCTCTGCACCATCCTAAACACCCCTGCCAGAAAGGCAGCCTAAGCTGATTGAGACAGCACATGGGGACAAGTGCTCAGCATAAAGGAACATTTCTTATCTATAAGAGGAAAACAACAAGTCTCTTCCCAATTGCAGTCATGCCAGAGGCAAGCCCCACTTTAAACTGCAGATCCTAAAGGATTAGAGCACAGTATTCCTCTTAATTGACAGTAATGCATTTTATTGGGAACATGTTTAACAAAGAAATTATGTTAGGTGGTACAGGACCTCTTGCCAGGCAAAGGTCTGTAACAGCCACAGGCAATCCAATTTCATTTCTATGAGCCTTACACTGCCACATCTCCCCTCTAATCACATTACACACAATGAGAGACATGCTCAAAGGGCTGCCAGCCCAAATCCCTAATCTGGTTACTGCAAATCAGGTATGTCTGGACACACTGCCTTTAAAACAAAAATACACCTCCTGGTCAGATATGGACATGGCTTCTGCACTCTGCTCCCCTGCACAACCTGGGATGGAACCAAGGACAATTCCTGGCATGAAATGAAAAATCACCAGGTGGAAACAGCAATGGGAGAGAAACAACCAGGGAATACAGAGTCAGTCCTGAAACAAAAGCATCTGTCAGCCTGACAGAGCCAGGCAAAGGCAATCCAAGCACAGCCCAGGTGAGACACCACTGAAGATAACTAAGTACTTACACTGCTGTGCTAGAACCTGCCTGGAATATTGTGCACCCTTCCCATCTAGTCCAGCACTCAAGTAAAAGCAAGGGGAACAAAACCCAAAGTACAGACAGTTTATCAAATTAAAGTTTAAAAAGAGAAAATGAGAGCAAATGAAATTCCACCTGGAATTGATCAGGAGTGTTTGCAACTGGGAAAAAAGAGCTTTTCAAGCTAAGAGACAGTATGCTGTTTGAACAGACAGGCATGAATATATTTCAGTTGGAAAAGGGAAATGAAACTCCAGAAGAACTTTCTAAGCTGAAAGCAGCACTAGCAAACAAAACCCCAAATGGCAAGCAGCTGATGTGCAGCTGGCTCAGCCTGGGACAGTGACCCTAGAACAGAACTGGGCAGGAATCACCAGCAGCCCAGTGCAGAGCAGCAGTGACAGAGGTGATCCCAAAATGATTTGGAGTTCAATCAAAAAGAGCAATGAGAGAAGTTCAAGATTTGAGGAAGATATGGAAACTAAGTCAGCAGTGCTGGGGAAGAAATCAAGAGAAAGAGTTAACACATCCTGCAAACACTGACATTAAATAATGCCAGTAGGCAGCTGCAGGCACCCAAACAATACACCAGCAATACACAGCTCAGGTAGCTTCTGCATCTGCTGCAGATGTGTTAGCCACCTTCACACCAACTTCACCTTCACAGGAACTCCCCTGGACAGTTAACATGTCATCTAATGGCACTGGCTAATGTATTCCCTGTCCATTTTTCTGCTCACTCCACCTTCCATTTGTGCTTAAAAATTGAGATCAGAAACAGCTCAGAAAAATGTTCAGTGGGAGGAAAAAAAGGGAGAGACTAATGCAAGCAGCAGCTCACCTGCCACAAAGCATCACCAAAGGGCAGATGGTGTGATGTTCACAGAGATAGCTTTGACAATTATACTGTTGCTGAGGTGAAATGTTCAAGTGCTGGAACTGAAGTCCCAAAATACAAACAGTTGGGAAAGGAATCCTCTGCCAAGACACACAAACTTCTAATCATCTTTTGCAGCAGGGAAGGAAGAAGAACAGCCAAAGTGCTTTACACCATGGGATCAAAGATTAGCATGCCACAGGAGGAAAGGAGTAATTTAAGAACCTTCTCACCTCTCCAGCAGCCAAAATCTCATCTCCTTCCTCTCCTTTCAGTTCACTGACACATTGTTTTTGCTCTGGACACAACATTCTCCCTAGGGACTACTGTCCAATTGGATCACTTGTTCATTTTAGGATTTCATGCTCCTGCCAAAGCCTGCAGGTTCTAATATGCTCCACAGAAGCTCTGGCTGTTCACCAGTAAAAACTCCTTCTGCAGTTGGGTTGTGTCCAGCTCCTCACTAATTTACCATCACTGCTCTTCAGAAAGGGAGAAACAGGGAGTGTGTTCTCTGGATATTTACAGTGTGTTAATAAACAACAAAGTTTAGTATTCCTAAGTGGCTGCACGTGGATATGCAGGGTCTTGTACAGGTTACAAAGAACATGCTTGATGCTCACCTGTGCAGCTCCTCCCTCTCCTGCACAAGCTGGGATGGAACCAGAGACAATTCCTGGCATGAAATGAAAAGTCACCAGGTGGAAACAGCAAGAGGAGAGAAACAACCAGGGAATACAGAGTCAGTCCTGAAACAACAGTATCTGTCAGCCTGACAGAGCCAGGCAAAGGCAACCTGAGCACAGTCCAGGTAAGACACCACTGAAGATAAGGATTCTAGATAAGTAAGTAAACCAGTGCTCCAACAGCAAATCCAAGCCCTACTGCAGTTCCCCAATACTGACAGCCATGCTATCACATCCTGAAAAGGAGAGGGCATTAAACAGCATAAGAGGAAATAACCTAAACTGAGCCACTTCAGCTGTCTTTTGAGTTACTGAAGGTAATCAACACATAGATAAATTTCTGCTTTAAAATCACAGAATCATAGGATCATTAAGGCTGGAAAAGAGCCCTAAGGTCACTGACTCCAACTGTTAACCTACCACTGCCAAGACACCACTAAACCATGGCCCTAGGCTCCACATCTACACATTTTTTGAACAGCTCCATGGATGCTGACTCCACCACTGCCCTGGGCAGCCTGGGCCAGGCCTTGGCAGCACTTTCAGGGACGAAATTGTTCCTTATGTCCAACCTAAGCCTCCCTTGGCACAAGTAGAGGCCATTTCCTCTTGTCCAAGACCAACCCCCACCTGGCTCCAGCCATCTTTCAGGGAGTTGTAGAGAGTGAGGTCTCCCCTGAGCCTCCTCTTCTCCAGATTAAACAACCCCAGTTCCCTCAGCTGCTCCTCACCACACTTGTGCTCTAGACCCTTCACCAGCCTCGTTGCCCTTCTCTGGACACACTCCAGCACTTCCATGTCCTTCTTGGAGTGAGGAGCCCAAAACTGAACCCAAGATTCAAGCTGAAAACCCTTCCAGTGGAACATCCAGTAGAATCAGCCTCTGACTTACAACTTAAGAGGTCTCTACCTGTGCCTTGGGGTAAAAAAACAATATCTAGGGCAGCAGCAGCAACAAGTCAATGGCTGGAAACCTCTGATTTGCTTGCACAGACTCTCCAGAGATGAGCTGACTGACATGGAGCTGTGCACGCCCCCACTCCCAGAAGGGTGCTGTTTTTAACAAGTTTGACTCCATACCTGGAGGAAAAAAATCCACAGACATTAAGTTTCTGTGAGCACCAATTCTTTAAAAAGGTTCAGTCCTGTCCAAAGCCAGCACTTCAGCAGCAGGTATTTGTGTCTGAATGCTGATCTGGTCTCCCCCCCACCACTGCCTGCTCTGCCTGTTTGCACAGAGAGAGAGGCATGGGATCAGATTCCTGAGCACGCCCTGGAGAAGGGCTGGGACAGGCTGTGGCTGCAGCAGGCTCAGGTATTTGGAAGCATTTGCACACCTGAGGGCACACACCTCATGGTGCCCCTGTCTCCATGCTGCACTGTTGGAAGGGACACACATACAAAGATACGGGGTTTTGTACTCTGCAGTAGCCTACCACACAGGAAAACAAACTGGGTGGGACAGGAGGGAGGAATGAGGAAATTCTCTCCATGGTTTGCTTCTTTCCCTCTGCTTGCTGTTGCCCCAGGTCAGAGAAGCTGAAGCCTCCACTTCGTGACCCCTCAAACTCTTAAGGAAAACAGCAAGACTCAAGAGCTACCCACAGGACTTCTCCTACTTCAAGCCATCATCTTGCAGCAGGTCTGACCTCAGCATGGAGGTAGGCTCTGTTCTGAGAGGTTCCTATCACTCCTCTGCAGTGCCACCTTGGCAGCTCAGCAAAGCAAGCTGGTTCAAGGAGGTGTGCAGCCAGGAAAAGGATCTGACAACAACTGTTAGTTCAAGTTCAGCATTAGCACTTACTTTCACCCTCCACCCACACAACACCAGTGCTACCTTATCTCACACCCACAAGGAAGCCACACTGACAAATCCAGAGCACAAAGGAGGGGAGGAAAGACACACATCTTACACCAGTGCACAACAGAAAGAGTGGGTAAATGACCTGGACCTGGTGAGATCCCAAACACAAAGCAGTCCTCTCAAGCAGGTCTCAGCTGGAAGATGACTGCCAATTATACCTAACCTCCACCACAGTTGCCCAATCTATTGCTTCTGCCCTTCTAATCCAGAATCCTGCCACTCTCCAGTAATCATAGCTTCTCCTGTGGCAAACAGCCTTCCAGACACACAATGGAGAAACACCTTCTAATATAGAAACACAGGACATGCAGAAACAGGACAGACTACAAGACAGATCTGCCAAGCTCTCAGAAAGCACTTTACAAACCAGCTCAGTCTGCAACACAGCATGGAAACAGAGCTTCTTTAAAGTCACATTCAAAAGGAATTAAGCCCTCTTCCAAATCAGAAGTCAAACAGGATTAACAACAGAGCCCTAAGTCAATGCCCATTACAGCAGCAAACTTTCCCCTTCAAAAGAGCAGCTCATCTTCCCCAGACCAGTTCTGAACAAGCAAGAAATAAAACTAATTCCACTGGCTCTGCCCGAAAGAACCTGAGCCTTGAAAAACACCTCTTCAGACTCTTCACACTAGTTACTTGTTCAGCAGAGATGGTGCTTGCTGATCATGCCAACAGGGCACAGAAGCCTCCAGATTTCTGTCTCAGCACTGCTAGAGTGATTCTTACCTAGAGACTCTCCACCAACGCTTTCAGTAGCAAGAACAAAGCCAGGAGGTCCCTCTCTTCTCTTGAAGAAGTGAAAAAGCCCTGCTAAGAGATACAAAGAATTAAAATGAAACTCCTGAGAGGAATCCAAGGGAAAAAGATTAAAAATAGCAGGTTGGAAAAGCAAAGATCTCGTCTGCACATCATGTATGTCCTGGTCCTGCATGACACAAAGGAATGCTATGTACAAAATGCACGAGTTAATGGAAAGGGCAACCCAAAGTTACCAGTGCTCTACTTACAGCAGCCCAGCTGGCAGACTGCTTGAGCTCCACTGGCTCTCAGCTTGTGCTCTCAAGCCCAATCTCTTTTTTTTTTTTTCTAAAGTGCTGTAAATGGAGGTGGGAGGGGAAGCAGGAGTCTGCAGACACTACAGCACTGTTCACTGCCTCCAACCGTGGTTTCAATCGTCCAAACTAGTCATCCTAAGACTTAAGCACTGCTGTTAGTTTATTCAGTTTCCTGGCAAACTTGACTACTTTAACTGCTTCCTTTCCAAATGGGTGGACTTGCTGTGACTCCTCCAGAATCCCAGACTCAGCTCCAGAGCTGCTTAAAGGCACAGCTGAGAGACAGACCAATTCTACCTGTTCAGATGGCTGGAGTATCCACCCACGGCAGCCCAAGCTCTCCTGGGTCAGGCTATAGAGGCACACTTTAAAACATGGGGAACAAATAGTTCATTCTTCAGTAATATGTTTTACAGATACACCCTGTCGTTCTCCAACACTACAATTCCCTTCAGAGCTCTCCCAAACAGCTTCAGCAACTCCAGACTGGAACTCAGACACACAAGGAGGGACTGTGCTGTGCCCAGCACACCTCTTAATTGCACACCTCTGTTTTTCCCTTGTGCAATGCCTGAAGAAGGAGCTCTTAGTGCTATATTAAGAATTTAAGGGATGTTTGCAAGGTCACAGCAGAACTGTGTGGCTTGGCCTGGTACTGTGCCACACCTCAGAGTCCCAACCAAAAGCCTTTACCAGAAGTTTAAGGCTTCCTAAAATCTCAGCACACTAAAAGGGCTTTGGATAGGGTAAGAAAGAAAAGGGAATGGCTCAGGAGAGGAGCTCCAATACATTTTGAGGGTTAAGTTATCAGCCTGCTCTAGTTTGTATTTCCTGGGCTTTGTCCAGGACCAGAGAAGCTTGCAAATTGATTCAGGTCAGATCAGCAAAGTCAAGCAGAAAAACACCCCGTGGGACAGAGGGCACATTCTCCCTCTCCACCTGTAAGGGGAAGCGATACAGCTATGCTCTTTATACAGACAGATTTCAGAAGCTTTGGAAGGAAGATGACAGGTACTCTGGAGGATATCCAGCTCCAGATGCCAGAGGGTGGAGTGCAGGGAGCAGAGGATGACAGGCAAAAAAATAGCTGAGCAGGGCTACAGACAACATCTTGTATTCAGCTTCAAAAGGGGAAGATGTCTAGGCAGACTGTGACATGCAGTGAAGGAAGCAGTCAGCAGGGAGATGCAGCCAAGCTGGTGGCATGTAGAGACCAGCTCTTCAGCAGCTGCCATGCACCATACAAGCTGAAGAATGGGTTTTTAAATATAACCTTCAGGGCTGTTGGTTCTCCACCACAGGAGAACAATCCTCTGCCACCACCTCCACCAAGGATCCCAGGCTGGAACCACTACAGCACAGTTGTGGCTGCTGAAGGTGATGGCAGAGAACATGGTGCATCAGAAATGCTTCATTATTCATGAGCCATGCCCACAACCAATGGCACTCACCCAGGCTGAGATCCTTTCTCAGGGCAACCCCGACAAACCCCAGAGGCAGGATGTAGGGAGAGGATGGAGGAAAGCCTCCTGCCACCCACACAGGGAGGTTTGGGGGTTAAGCTAGAGTTCAGTTCAGGTTCTCTGCAGCACAGTCAGATCACATCGTTGGGGCCAATAATCACACTCTGCAAGTACCTGCAGCCTCCTCGGTGCCCCAGGGAACTCCTGGGGGTCTGCAGGTCTTCCCAAAGATCACAAGAGAGCCCTGCCAAGTGAAGTCATTTTGCTGCTTTCTCACACTTAGCTGAGCTGCAAACCTCCACCCTTCAGGGCTCCTGGCTGCCACTATTTGCTTACTTTATTCTTACCAAATCCTTGTGTTTCTTTCCCACATTCCACGTTGGTACCAATACGTGTTTGTCCCTCTCATTAGAGTGCTGCTCTGTCCCCAGGAGACAGGCTGCACCCTCCACACATCACTAGAGCAGAGCACCCAGAGCACACCCCCAAGACCCAAAAAATTGTGCTCCACTTTCAGCCTATGGATTCCAGTTGAGACAATGGCTCACACAGCCTTCCTGGAGTTACACAACATTATTTGGCAGCTCAGCACAGTTATATACTTTAATCAACTTTTAATTAAAAGGAAGATTAAAAGAATGTGATAAAGTATCAGCACTGGTTCAACTCTGAAGGTACTGCCCTTTGCTTTGAAGCAAAGCAACGCTCAGCTATACAACTAAGGCAAAGCTGGTGGTATTCACTTAGCACAATCCCCATGACTAGAGGGAGGGGCCAGAGCTCTTCCTCTCAGCATGGCTACAACCTTTGATGGTGTTTATTTTCACAGAAAACTTGTCTGGTCACCTTCTGTTACAGACCCTGATTGATCTGCTTCCCTAGAAGGGGACGGTCACTCCTAATTTTCCAGCTTCTGCAGACTCCTCAGGAAATCTCTGAATCTTTGAACAAGAAAGAAAATAGCTTAAGGACATAGTGTTCTTTACAGGACAATGCTCTGAGCTGCATGAAGCAAAGCATCATGCACACCCATGGCACTACTAATGGGACCAATGAAGTGAGAGGCAGAGGCAAACAATCCTGCAGAAAACTTAAGACTGTAGAACTGACAACATCAGAGGAAAGGCTGAAAAATGTTGGCAAAAGATGTGTACAGATGTAGAAAATGATGGTGAGAAAACAATGGCAACCAACAGGCTCCTCTCTGAAGAAGGTTTCTGCTCAGGCATACTGAAACCACAGGAGATGGAAAAGCACTAAATGAAGGATATTCCTGAGAAGCATGGCAAAACTGAAGAGCCCTTGCCAATGTTTTGTGGCTGTAACCTCATTTCTGCTGGAAAAGTCTGACACTTCCAGCCCACTTTCAAGCAGCTGGAATGTATCAAGATCCAAGAGAGATCTTCCACTGTCTCTCAAAGGGTCCCAAGCTCTATCAAGCTACAATCTGGCAGCTAGACTAGATGATTGCTGAAAAAGAGGTTAGGCATTGGAACAGGCTGCCCAGGGCAGTGATGTTGTCACCACCCCTGGAGCTGTTCAAAAAATGTGTAGATGTGGCACTTTGTGACATGGTTTAGTGGTCATGGGGGTGTTGGATTGACAATTGGACCTGATGATCTTAGAAGGTTTTTCCAGCCTTAATGATTCTATGATGGGCATGATACTAGGAATGATGCTGGTACTGGATCTGGCAGCTCCTGTGAACACCACAGGGTACAGTCCTGCAAAGTGCAGCCTAGTGCTCATCTGCTCTGCAGACATCGCTGAGCACACATCTGTCACAGAAACGTGGCTTGAGAGACTTATTTTTGGGTGATGGACAGATGCTGGAAGCTGTCATGAGGCTGAGGACAGTTGGTGAACTGTGTGTGCATGGCTCTTACCCACACAAAACAGAGGCTAGCAGAACACAGCAAACAAGTTGTGGAGAGACAGATGTCAGAAACATGTGAACTGAAGTGTTCTACCACACCAGCAATAACATGCTACCGTCCTGGCATAACAAGAGTCTCTGCAACCTGAGTGAGTCCAAATCAACCTGATGTTCCCAATGGGACACTTTCAAAGGATCTGGGCATATTCCATCTTGGCCATCATATTCAACCCCAGCCAGCCAGATTACTATAAGCTGAGCAAATCCAAAGTGCAGCTCAGGAATAAAGTACAGCTTGTGTGGCCCAGAGCTGCCCACCCACTGACCAGCAGCAGGCAGCCAGGAACAGACATGTCAACTACAAGTTGTTTTTTTCAGTGCTAACAAAGAGGAGATGTTACATCAGCAGTGAACTCCAATGGTGGTGAAGGTGGTATCAATTAAAAGGTGATCAGGATCTCCTCAGTAATTCAAAGTTTGCCTGTTCATCTCCAAGTGTGACAAAACTTTCCCCTTTTTCACATTACTCCTCCAGCTCTGACAGAACAGAACCCACCTCCAGCCAGCTCTTCTCACTGGGCACACAAAATAAGGACTGGCAAGTGGCACATGGGGTGCCAAAGCCAGAGCAGAACAGTTCTGCAGCAGGCCTGCCTTTGACTTGCACACTGGAGTGACTTCTGATGCTCAAGCCAATCACGAGGACAGCTTCCTCCTTACTGACCATGTGCATAAGTATTTCCCCTCTCCCCATCTTCATTTCTCTCCTTCTTCCACCACTAGTCTTTCAGACCCTATCTTTGCTCTGCACTGTTTATTGTTCTCCTTTCTGTCTAGCCAGATGAGGCAGTTGTCCCCTTTTTCTGACACCCAGGAGCACAGAATTTCCTGGAGAGCAGCAGCACTGAGGCACCTTGGATCATACAGGAGTGCAAGTTAGTCCCACAGCTTCCAAAGCAGAGAAGATGCCACACAAAAGCTGAGTCAAGCACTCATCTGGAGAGAAAAGCATGGAATTAGAGATGCCAAAACTGAGAGGATGCCATGTTACAATTTCTTTATAAAACATCCAAGCTACAGGGCTCCTACAAAAGAATGTCAGACACCAAATTTCCTTATTGCCAACACCAGCATAAATTCAGAGCTAGTGTTAACAAGTTTCCACCAAAGGCAATTCCCAGAAGACTTCTCTAGAAGAACCTCTTCAGCACTCCCAGGCAACCATCCCAGGACTACAGTCTGGCAAGTCACTTTATCACAGCATCATCTCTCTTCCTCAGATCATCAAAGGTATGAAACATAACACAGCCACACTACCCATGTCACAAAGCAGCCAGTATTCAGCATCCAGGGAGGAGAAACCCGAAGGCCCCCCCCATTCCCACAGGGACCATGTTGTTTAAGCAGAGATAAGGCAGAATGGCTCAAATCTCAGTGGCTTAACAGGCCTTGCTGGGATGCCAGAAGAGCTGGGTGCAGTCTCCTTACCGTGCACGACTTCAGTCAGGAATCACCCGAGGAGCAGCTCGCCAAAAACCACTTAGCACTCGTTTGTCAGCTGCAGGAAAGTGCCCAGCCCTCCTTACTGGTGAAGAGAAACAGGACAGCAGTGGGAAAGAGGAGACAGACAAGAAGAGCCATGTGACCCCTGTTTTCCAAGACTGCATAACTTCTTGAGTAAATAGATACTTCCTTATCCTCCCTGGTGGTTTCTGTAGAAACATTACACAACCGAGCACAGGAACAGTGACAACAGAGATGTGATCCATATGGCCAGAGAGCAGGAAACAATCTGCTGCCTCACTCTGTGATGAGGAAACAGTGGGACAGAGTCCTGAGCCTTACAATACTCCTCAAACACTTTTTAATAAAAATAAAATTATATTTGGAACTGCATTTTAAACCACTTCTGCTTCCCTAGACAATCCAGGCCCCTCTTCCTATTTTATACAGCCAAGTCTGGAACAGCTTCTGACATGTACCCTTCTTCCTACAATAGACTTTTTTCAAATGAAGGGAAGACTTCAATCTTAAAATGATAAAACCCTCTTTATGTGCACAAGATTCCTCATCACACTCACTAATTCACCATCCAGATTCCTGCAGGTTCACTCCACCCACACCTCTGGTACCCCAGAATCCCAGCATGGTGAGGGTTACAAAGGACCTCTGGAGATCATCTAGTCCAACTCCTCTGCTAAAGCAGGGTCACCCACAGCAGGTTGCCCAGGGTCACCTCCAGGTGGGGATGGAATCTCTCCAGAGAAGGAGCCTGTCTCACACAAAATGGATGTCTCTGTCCAGAGGGTACAGAATTGTATTACTGTTTGTGCCCATCCAGTAGCCACAAGCAGGAGCATTTGGTCTACAAGGAACAGGAGACCTGTCAGGAGGTAACCAGGGTAGTACCTGCAAGTTAACACTTGATAACCCATTGCTATGTGGTTTGCTGAAGCAGGAAGGACACACCCCAGGCTGACCAGATTGACTAAAATGGTGCCTCCTAGCCCTAAGCCCTGTTAAGACTGCAAACAGTCTCAGGAGACACAAAATGAAAACAGGAGCCAGCAAGTGCATTCCCAGCTGCCAAAACACAGTGTGACTCAACATGTCCCACAAGTGCATTACCTGGCCTTTCATACAGGTGCAAGATTACAGATGCTATCTAGCAACAGCAGAAATACCTTTGTCTCATGTAGATAAAACTAATGCCGAAGGTAATAAACTGGATCAGTTTATTACAGGCCTCATAAAAGGGAGCCTAAAGTCCACAATCACAGACCAGTTAGAAGACTCATGGAAGATTCCCAGATCTCACCCAACTCACCCTTGTTCCACATGTTGCTGCAGGAGGACTTGGAGTCGTGATTTTCACACAAAGAACTACTGAGGTTTAGGAGACCTCCTGAGATCATCTAGTCCAACTTCCCTGCCCAAGCAGGCTCTGCTGGAGGGGGTTGCCCAGACAGCACCTTACTACCTCCCAAGCATGCCCACTGCACATGTAGTTTGATAAGGTGCACAAATTAAATGCTTAGCAGTTCTTGCTGAGATGGTGAGGAGCTGCTCTGTGCTCTGGAGAACAAGGCCATCATTTATGGACCCAGATACAGATCCTGCACTTGAACTAAAAAGCCCCTATTCTTGAACATCCTGTAAACCCTTTGGCAGAGAAACCTTCCCTCCAGAGAACTTGGGGGATGCCCGAGGCACTGCAAGGCAGTGGTAACAAAAATAGCTGTAAGGTAATGGATCAGCTGATAACTACCTTGCCGTTTACACAAACTTCACATGTGGAAAATAAGCTCATTTTTCCCTTCTGGCTGTTTTTCAACATCATAACCAGACTTAGCCCAGAAAAGGCAACATTTGTACAAGTTCTGAACTGGCTCTCAGGTATATTTTGAGAATCTGGACAAAAAACCCCCACTTTCCAGAACTCTCTGAATTAAGTTTTAGGAATCCATTCCACACATGATATGAGTCATACTGGATTAAGCAACCCAGATACACTTTTCCATAGCCAATACTGCACACACTCCAACAGAGCCCTTCATTGTGCATTAGCTTCCACCACAGGTGAAAGCTTCTTTGAATAACAATCCCAGGAGCACATTTCATTCCTTTTCATGTTTAAGTAGTTGTTCATCTACAAATACTCCTTAGATGTGTGTCCATGTGCAGACACAGCACTTTAAGGTGGCCACTCAACCACTCGCCTTCCCTGGCGCTGTCACACTCCAGTCTGTGCCAGATATTGCCGCAACAGCCACACGTATTTGACGTCAGCTCCTACGGGAGTACACTGGGACTTCCACCTCCTACTCTGACATGTCAGGATCACCTTTTACATGTAGGTTTGACACTAAAGACCTAACAGTTCACAAGACTGACTCATAGAAAAACGCTTTCCCTGCTTGCAGAAGGCTAATGAATGCATGTTTGCTCCATTTTGCATCACCAGCTATGACTCTCCCTCAAACAAAAGCTTGTTCTACCCCAGCTAAGAACCAAATTCTTTTCTGCTTTAATTGTTGAAAACACCTGTTGTTTTGAGAAGCCCGAAGCTGTTTCTGAGCAAGAGACAAGACAGAACACAGGTCATCATCAGCAAAATCCATTTCACTTTGATTTTAATTAAGCCTAGGAAGTTGATCTCTTTTTCAGCAAATGGCCAAGACCAAAGCACACATCACCAGAGGCACTTTCCTGCTCTTGCTCCCTAATCTCAGCTAACAGCACAAGGATGGAACATGTGACATACAAACAGCTTCCAGGTAGTAAGGCCAATACTTTTAAGAGTTCAGAGAATAAATTCACAGCACTAGTCCAGAGACCAGAGCACCTCTGCATTTTCACTTCTGGAAATGCAAAAACACCATCCCACCTCCACTCTGTCAACTCAGCAAGGTAGAGGATCTCCCGTGACAGCAACAAGAAGGAAAGGGCAATCAAATCAAGCCATCCTCTGGGAAGGAACTTGCCTTTGGAAGAACCTTGGCCTCATGACCAACTACTGACAGCACTACCTCTAGGGCATGGAAAGGTAGAACAAATAGTAATCAACAGAGGCTTTATTTTAGTTATGACTGACAATAAAGCAGCCTGGGAAAAAGCTTCAAACACTGCCTTGTTGATCCAGCTTTCAAACCCTTGAATGCCAGAGGGCTGCTAACTCAAGGCAGAAATGATTAAAAAAAAGCTGAGTGCTTGCTATTCCAGAGACAGGTTTTCCATTTACTGACTCTAGGAGACTAGAAGACTCCAAACAGGCAACGAGTCTGAGACAGATCGAAGTTTCCAAACTGCCAGATAATGCTGACAAGCAGAACATGTATCATTATCTGTATCAAAGGCTAATAATTAACTACTGCTCAGATTTAGCCAGGATCACTTTTATTCCACTTTAAGCCTATTTATTGCCTGATCTACAGCCTATTTCAAACCAGAAAACCATTTTTTGCAATACAGTCAGTGGGAAATACTTATGTTCAACTTCACCTAGCTGTGCAAAATAGTAGCAAGGGCTGAAGCTGAGGGGTTTCTGTGACATTCTGCTCTGGGTGAAACCATCCCTCACAAAATATTGACAATCCCTATTGTGACAGGCAAAGATTTCATATGACCCAAGACAAATATTTACTGCTCAGGCTCTGCAGCCCACTGAAGACAGAAAGGAGGTGACTGATGATAGGACGAGAGGAAATGGCTTCAAGTTGTGCAAGGGGAGGTTCAGATTGGATATTTGGAAAAACTTCTTAATGGAAAGAATGATGAAGCATTGGCCCAGGCTGCCCAGGGCAGTGGTGGAGTCACCATCCCTGGAGCTGTTCAAAAAACATGTAAATATGGCACTTCATGACATGGTTTAGTGGCATGGAAATGTTGGGTTGACAGTTGGAATTGACGACCTTAGAGGTGTTTTTCAGCCTTAATGATTCTGTGATTCCATGTTAGGATCAGACCAATGACTAGGATTCTCTATACATAAAGATCCACGTAATAGTGAAGCAACTCCCGAGTCTTTCTCACAAGACCCTTGCAAAAATGCAAAGAGATTTTAGAACTCCCTGACTGGATTAAATGTGTGGCAGAGATTACTTTTCAAACACATTACAGTCACTTCTCTGTCAGAGGAATTAAGCATTTTGTTTGCTGTTGGATACTGCAACAAAAGCAGCTTAGTTTCTTTTAGTATCTGCCCCATAATGAAGGAATGTGATGTTTTCAGAGCTATGGGCCAAGTTTTAGGAGCTTGAAGGAGTGGTAAAAGGTAACAAGGCAGATAAATTGTGCAGAAATTCCTCAGCATTGTGTACAAAACAACTCCTGTTGGGGTAGCTCCAGTCTCTCCAGTCAGACAGCTGGCACCAGCAATTGCTACTGAAGAAAACAAAGAAGAACAAGTGCAAGAAGTATCATAGAATCATTCAGGCTGGATAAGACCTCTAAGATCATCAAGTCCAGCTGTTGACCTAACACCACCATGCCACTAAACCATGTCACCAAGTGCCACATCTACATGGTTTTTGAACCCCTCCAGGGATGGTGACTCCACCACTGCCCTAGACAGCTTGTGCCAATGCCTAACAACTCTGCTCTGCACTGCAAGCGTCCTTATTGCAGGGGCAATGTTTGCAAGCAAGATGAAAAGCCAAAGTTAAACAAAAAGAGATGAACTGGCAAGCAGTGCACATGATCCTAAAAATGTGATGTACTAAAGGATTCTATTTAAGGAATTCAGCAAGTTAAGGGAAGTCATGCTGCTGTCAAAAGGGTTTTTAAACTACCATGTCTTACCAAAGAGGCGAAACAGTCAGAATAAAGTGTGTTAGGCTTCACTATTTGTACAGCAGGATATTCTATAGACACTACTCTGTTTAAACCTTGTGTGAAGAAAGCAGCACAAAAATGGCTTTAGAAGTACAACCAAAACTGCAGCAAGAACACAAAGGTGCCTGTAAAACTCCTATCTTTTAAATTGATTAGGCTTCAGTTTGACAGCACCTGTTAACATAGTCCTCTGGCATACTTCAGTCTCACTTGACATCACCTTCAACACTGAGGTTCAGTAGGGCCCTGTGAGATAGTGTCTTATCCCAAGTTAACGAAGGGCACAATCACCAATGGTCTTGATTTGTATAAACCTCTCCTGGCAGAGAACCCAGAAATCATGACTCAGTCTCTTGTGAAATCCATCAGACCAGGAGCTCAGACAAACCAGGAGACCATAAATGATGCATCTGAGAAAACGAGACCAGCGCTGTGGGCTGCATTTCACTTCCACAATATTCCAAGGCTGGGTGTGTTCCTCAGGAACTTGCACTTCTACTTCCCTTATCACTTTGATGTAGAAGGGCTGACTTACCATATCAGAAATGCATACGGTACCTCTCTGCCCTCCCACTGAGCGCCTGACTGGCAGTCACTTCCCCAGGCGGGAGGAGAATGAACTGGGATCGCCTGCCTGCTGGGAGCACTGGCTTTGAGTCTGCTCTACGTCTGTTAGTGTTTTCCTTTCCCAAGTAAAGGATGCAAGCTTGAAAATGCGGTCAAGCTGTGGCAACACACTGTCAAGCCTCTTGAGGACAATGCCTTGCAGAGCAGGAAAAGTTAACTGAGGCAGTAACTGAGTAATAGAATCCCTGGCTCTTGGTGCAGCCTCCATCCAGACACAACATGGAGGAGCCCAGCCAGGAGCTGCAGGGAGCTGCCAAGCTGCACAGTGCACTCAGGACAGGCACTCAGCCCTACTGGGACAGCACAGAGCTGCTCCAGTTGTCCCAGAGTACATGCACGCTTTGGAATGAGGAGCAGGTTGGGTCACAGGGATGGACATCTTCATCCGGGGGCTGAAGCCTTTCAAGTAGCTGCTTCCCAAGCTCCCAGGGGAGCAGGCTAGCCAGCTAGCTAACAAGTACTAGCTTGTAAACTCAGAAGTGCTTATGGAGGTGGTCTGAAAGTACTTTTTAATCCTGCAAACCCAATTCAATTAAATTATCTCTAACATGAAAAAAAACCAGCCTGAAAGTGCATTTACTATACACATTCCTTCCTTCCCCCAGGAAGAGACATATTAAGTGTTTAAAAAAGAAAATAAGCTAAGACTCTCAGGACCTCTCCTATCCAGGTTAGCCAAAGATCAGCTAAATATATCACAAAGCTCATGTTCCAAGCTCATGTACCTTCACCAGAGGAAT
Source organism: Galbula dea (assembly GCA_013399015.1). Taxonomy (NCBI): domain Eukaryota; kingdom Metazoa; phylum Chordata; class Aves; order Piciformes; family Galbulidae; genus Galbula; species Galbula dea. The sequence continues at coordinate 1,395,760 of VWZX01010910.1, read as the reverse complement.
GAGATCTGAATTCTTTGATAACTAATGAGCATGGGTGGGAAAAGAAGGCTTTGTTGAAGTGAAGGAGCTCTCACAAAGTCTCACCATTAGTATGATGGCATAACAGCTGTACTTTCCCCAGTTTTCTCCCAGCTTTGCAGACTTGATACCAGGATGTGCTGTAAGCATCCAGTGAGATCCAGAAGATGCTCAGCCATAACATTTTGGCCCATGATCAAGAGCTACTATATGGTCTGCTGCATTAATTTAGATAAGCAGTAGAGTGAACAGGTTCTATGCATGTACAACTTTTAAAATGGATTATAAATCACTGCAGAGAGATCTGGACAAATTTGAGGGTCAGGCAATCACCAACCATGTGAAGTTTAACAAGGACTAGTGCCAGATTCTGCCCATGGGATAGGACAATCCTGGATATGCATGTAAGACTGGGCAATGAGAGGCTGGAGAGCAGCCCCAGGGAGAGAGATCTGGGGGTTCTGGTCCATGACAAGTTGAAGATGAGTCAGCAGCGTGCCTGGCAGCCAAAAGGGCAACCATGTCCTGGGGTACAACCAGCCCTGCATTGTTAGCCAGTCGAGAGGAGGCATTGTCCTGCTCTGCTCTGGTGCAGCCTCACCTTGAGCACTGGGTGCATGTTTTGGGCACCACAACATAACAGGATACAAAGCTACTAGAGAGTATCTAAAAGAGGCCTCGAAGATGGTGAAGGGTCTAGAGCAGAAGTTGTATGAGAAGTGGATGAAGTCAGTTGGTTTGTTCAGCCTGAGGAAGAGGAGACTTGAGGGGAGACCTCACTGGAGTCTAGAGCTTCCTCACAAGGGGAAGCAGAAGGGCAGGAGCTGATCTTTTCCTCTGGTGACCAGCAACAGGTCACGAGGAAACAGCATGAAGCTGTGCCAGTGGAGGGTTCGGTAAGATATTAGGAACAGGTTCTTCCCACAGAGAGTGGTGGAGCACTGGCACAGGCTCCCCAGGGCAGTAGTCACCATGCCAAGCCTGCCAGAATTCAAAAAGCATTTGGGTAAAAGCCCTCAGGCACATGGTGTATTCTTTGGGGTTGTCCTGTGCAGAGACAAGAGTTGAACTCAATAATCCTTGTGGGCACCACCAACTCAGGAGATCCTATGATTCCACAAATGACAGTTACTCCTGTTGTACAGCAACATCATGGGATTTTCTACTATTATATATGTGCAGAATGAAAGAGCAAAACGAAAATGCTAAAATATTTTCCATGCAAGCACTTGTTCCAGCCAGCAGTCATGGTTGTTCCAGAGCCACTGGGAAACAGCAGGACCCTTGCAGATATGAACTGGTGAGAAAGAGAGGAGACAAGACATTGTGAAACCTATGTTGGGAAGAAGACATTAAAGATTGTAGAAACAGAGCAGGAAGGACAAAAAATGTGGAGTATTTCATCACAGCTTCCCGCTTCTAGATTGGCTTCAAAACCAGAAAAAGTTTAACTCCAGGAACAACAAATAAAAGGCTTTAGAAAGTTAAATTGTAGTGCAGAAAAACAGGAGTTCAACTTGTTTAGAATAACTAGTCCCACTTATTCTCTGAATTAGTAGATTCCAACTTTCAGCTGAAAAAAAGGTTAAATGAAAAAAATCACTGCTCTCGAGTCCCCTGGGACTTGATTGGGAACATTTCCAGAAAATTAGATAAGAACAAAAGGCATTGGAATACATTAACTAAGACTGGATTTCCCAAGAAAAGCTGCATAAAGTACATTGAGTCTTTTTCATCCTTCTCCAAGAAAAAATTGCCAAAACTCCCAGTGATTTCTTGGCAGACTTCTGGAGATGTTCATGCTGGCAGCTTGGTTCAGCTCAACTTCACCGAGTTCTGATGCAGACTACTGCTAACTTTCATTGCGACCTTTAGCCAAGTGGAGACGGCAGGTCTGCAGGGTCATGACATTTCCTTGTTGGGTAGATGGGCCTTTAAAGCAAACATTGAAACCAAAAGGGAACGAAAAGACATTACATTTTAGCTCAAAGAACAAACGTTCTGTCTTCTCCCTGATCTGATGTCTGACTGGAAACAAGACAGCTGAAAGAAAGCTCCTTAGGGCCCTGACTCAACACTCAGCATGTGAATGCAGGAGATTCTCTCATTTATCGGTGCTAGAAGACTGTTAAAGATTAGTATTCTCCACACTCCCCCTTCTCTAGCATTAAGCTTTAGTTCAGGGAAACAGTGTCTCACTAATCCAAAACTTGAAGTTACACTGTAAAGGGGTGAGAGAAAAACCCTCCCAAACCTCTCTTCTAAAAAAGGAATTAAAAAAGAAAACACAAACCCTCTTGTCCCTGCACCGCTGCAGGTCAGAGTAAGCAGCAGAGACTAAACCTTTAAAATGGAACTGAAAACATGCAAAAGTGCCTTGGAAAGCTTACTGAATTCTTCCTCTCTACTGGCAGAAGTTACTCTAATTCTCAGCCCAGTTAAAAAGCTGCTCTACACAGGAATTTAAATAATTCTCTGTAACTTCCAACAAGCAGCAAAATCTCAGTAGGAAACAGCCACACAAATTTTCCCAGTTCTCAATACAAAGTTGTATGGGAGGAACTCCTGCTGGTTTGATTCTTTTCAGTGTTTGTTGAGGTTTGGGTTTGGTGGGGTTTGTTTTGGGGGGGTGGGCAAGGGAGTGGAAGAAGAATAAATCTGTTCGCTGCAAGAATTTCTTGTTTGTAGCAAAAAGCAGCACTTCCACTCAGCTTCACCAACACAGCCACAGCTACAAAGTCAATATGCACTTAAATAGCAACTTTTACGCCTATTTCCAATGCCTCCTTCATAAAAAATGAAGGATGGGGAAAAAAAAGCAATGCACAATCCAAAGCCTGATGAAAGCCTCAGGAAACATTACATCATAAACTACATAAAGTGGGACCGTTAAATTGAACTTTGGCTGTAAGATCAAATATTGTTACTCATGAACAATAAACGTAAAGCAACAGCTTTATTTACGTCAAGCTCAAGCAGAGGCAAGCTAAGATCAAACAGATTAAAAGTAAATTTAATAAATACTTGTGAGGAGTTTAATCCAGCTTTGCACAGAATGCCACACTGAAGCATTCTGAAGCTTGGAATTTGAGCACAAACTGGAAAAATTGGTCTATGACTGGGAACTCATGTGGAGCCACAAGCCCACTGCTGACTCAAATGCTGAAGAGGGCTATGAACAAAGCTTAACTTAAACAAGTGACACGTGGCTAAGATGGAGCTTAGCTGCGACACTGCCCAGAGCGCTGTGGTACGACCTCCTACCACCCACTGATATCAGGACCTGCCAGACTGTATCCCAGTGCGGGAAAGCACAGCAGGTTCTCAGCTAAGAGGCTGCTCCCAAGGCAGGAATCCTTCATCAGACCAAAACTGTTCAGTTTTCAGTTCCAAGTTTAACTTTTGTACTGAAAAAAAAGAAAAAGTCAGATACAGAAATAACATTAGCTGTACATAAAAACCCTAATCTTAAGTACAACACTAGGGACTCAGCCACATAGGTTTCACCACTTAAAGAAACCTATCATGACTGCCAGCTGCTTAGAAATACAGGAGGCAGCAAAGGAACAAGCGATCTGGTCACCCAAGGCCCACAGGAACCACATGGCCTAGCTGAAGCTCAGGAGCTCATGTCCAGCTGCCATATCAAGACAGGAACAATCTGCTGCCACAGGAATTTACACTGAATTACTGTATAACTATCGTCTGAGCATCAGCTTGATTTTTATTTTTAAGAGAAACAAAGCTTTTTGACCCTTTGAAGGTTTCATTCTAAAATAAGCATACATTCTGCAATAAAAAAGCTACTTCATCCTTCCCCTAGTATTTTCCCCTTTAAATCACTGGTATCCCAACCACACTGCATTCACACTACAATAAAACCCCCAAATTACTGCAAATGCAGTGCGACAGCAGACCTGGCAACTTCATGCTCAGACTCAAACATCCTAACAGTAACTATTATTGCAAATTTCCAATCAGTGCCAGAAAATATCCAAAGCCAGGAAACTATTCTTTGCTCTTCCTGTGCATTTTGTTCCATTTAAATATCATCCAGTTCTAAAGTGCTGAATTCAAAGACAAGGGTCTCGCAAAGCACCTAAAGATACCAGCCTTTCAGGAGGAAAAAGATAGAACCAAGAAAGGAGACATATTTGTCAAGCTACAAGGAAAAGGTGGAAAATTGCCTAACAAAAGAGCCAGCTCAGATATTTTTAAACCCAAGAAACTATTTTGACGGCAAGAAGAAAGTGTATTACACAGCAGTTGTTGCCCCTTGCTAACTTAAAAGTGTGAGAACCAAATCTGGAGCAGTGCCCATGTGCCCCAAACCTTCCCGTGCCACAAAAGGGCAGGGTCGCTGCCAAGCCGCACGAGCAGAGCAATGAAACCACCCTTTGCCAAAACCAAACCATCCCCTGGGGACAGGTTGGTCGCGGAACTCCTGAGAGGTTCCCCTTGGATCTGAGGCAGAACCTGAATGGATTATCCGAGGCTGGATGCCTTCATGGCAAGGGCACCCAGATGTCACCTTAGGGACAAACACGCTCCCGCTAGCAAAGCCAGGCCGGCAGCTCCGCCAGGAGCTTCTTCCCGCGCTCCGGGACCTTGGGGCCTCGCTGCGGGGGTGCCTTCTGCCCGGTCGCCGGGCTTCCTCCGTCCTCAGCGAGGTGAGCCAACTCAAAGGCCGCCCCCGGGGAAGGCTCCCACTGCACCGCTAGGCCTCGTGCCGGCCCGGGCCACCTGCCCCCTCAGGCCCCTCCGCTGTGTCCCCGCCGCTGACAGGCCGCCCTTCGCCCTCACTTCCTCACAGCCGGTCCGGTTCGGTTCGGTTCAGTCCGGTTCGGTTCAGCCCGGCCAGATTCAGCCCGGCCCCACGTCCCACCACGGGCGCTCACGCGAGGACAGCAGAGGCCACAGGACCCCCACCCTCAGGGGGCGCGCGGGGGACACGAGACCACCCTGACCCCGCACGTCACTCACCGCGACTCCTCTACCCTACCGAACCCACGCCAGTCAGCCACGCCGCTCATCTAAGCCACGCCGCTCATCTAAGCCACGCCGCTCATCTAAGCCACACCTCCCAGGCCAAGCCACGCCCCTCCACTCAGCCCCGGGCGCCGACGTTGTCCCTAGGCCCCACCCCTGCGGTAAGCCACGTTCCTCCTCTAAGCCACGCCCCTTGCCTCGGCCCTACTCATCAGACGTCAGTCCCGCCCCTCGGCTAAGCCACGCCCCCAGCGGCTCCCCTCCCCCCGCTCTGTCCCGGTCCTGTCCCGCCGCGGCCGGGAGGCGTGTCGCTGCCGGTCAGCGCGTTTACGACATCGCGGGACGGCGGCGGCAGCAGTAGCGGGGTTGTGATCATGTTCGGGGCGGCGGCGGAGGAGGACGATGCAGATTTTCTGTCCCCTGCCAGCGGGTGAGCGGTCGGAGGGGCGCAGCCCGGCCACCCTTCCCTTCCCCGCCGCCGTGAGGGAGCGGTGGCCCGGGCAGGCCGCGGGGCAGCGAGCTCTGCGCAGCCTCGCTACTGCCCGGCCCGGTGAGCCGCGGGTGGGTTCACGGCCTGCGGGGCCATGCGGAGCCATGGCCGCGGCCCACCGCTGCAGCTGGGCAGCACCCGGCGGGGGCAGCCCCGAGCTGTCCTCTTGGGATTGAGTTTGGCCACAGGTCTGTGCTTTCCACTGCTGTTTCGCTTTCTTGGTGTTCCCGTGAAGCCACTGGTGGCCAGAGTGGGCTCGATGCGGCCGGGAGGTGCCGGGAGACAGGCATGGGGACAGGGCTCTGGGAGCTGAGTCCACCTGCCAGCGGATCTGGGCAGGGTGTTCTTCGTGAGCCCTTCCAGGTGAAGGAGCAGCCTCTCGGGGCTTGCTGCTTGTAATGGAGGGAACAGGGAGAGGAGTCAGGTGGTTTTGCTTAAATAAGGGTGTAAATAAGTCCTAGAAGTGCCAGATTAGAGATTTTTTAGATAGAGATGGCTACTTCCAGCGTGTTAGCAGTTTTTAGCTCTTGTTGATATCACTCTAATATGTAGTACGTTGAGTTTTTCTTACACTGAGTAACTTGTTGCCACTGGAAGATTCCTCAGCACTTGGAATTTCAGCTGTGCTGACTCCCCACCCTCCTTAAACAGCTGTTAACAAGTCTTGTAAACTCATCCCCTCTCTTTTTAGCAGATGGTCGTTTTTTAAAGCATCTGAGGTAAAATGCTGCAGGTTCACTGACAGTGGTGGTGTCCTCTGTGGATTTTGATTTGTAATTTGAATTATTCCCTTGTCCCTGGTACCAGGAGTAGCTGAGCTTAACTGGGCTTGAAGCAGCAGAACTGCAAACAGCTTATCTTGTAGGAGTAGCCTACTTGCCTGCAGCATTAAATCCTCTGCCCTCAGATGGGAGAACATCTGCCATTTTGAAACTTAACAGAAGAATGTGATTCCTGGACATTTCAAGAAGAAAAACTAGTGCTGAATAGTGACTTTGTTATTATCACTTAGCAGTTCCATTATTTTAACAACCAACTACTTTATAGGAGGGTTGCCCTAGTCATTGCTTTAAAATAAGGTCTGTTTTTTTGCTATGGTTAGTTTCAGACCTTGTTTGTTCCTTACAGTAGCTTTTGAGGAAATGAAACCCAAATGTACCACTTATCCCTGCCCCTTCATCTAAAAGTTCTGCTTCTTCAAAATTCAATGGCTAGTTAGTCTAGAGCAAATTAATGTGCATCCCTTTGTTTATTTCTGAAGTGATGATAAACACTTTATATTTTGTGTAACTTACAATTAGTACTGTTAGTTATCCATAAAGCTCATTTTACATAAGGTAAAATGCTTTCTTTCTCTTTGTAGGGCCAGACTGGCCTCTCTCTTTGGTCTGGATCAAACAGTCTCAAGCCAAGGAAATGAATTCTTCCAGTACACTGCACCAAAGCAGCCTAGGAAGGGTCAAACAGGAGCTGGTAAGTAACTGGGCTTGAGTGTGAGGAAAAAACTTAGCAGTGTGTGTCTTGCTGGGAGAATGAGGCATTTGTGAGGAGCAGCAGTGCAAGTAATTCACCTAGTCTACTTGTAAGATTATCCTCTGGTACCCTCCCTACAGCTGGTTACTCTGGTGGCCTTTGGTGACGTTGGATCATCAGTCTTTGGTTTTTAATCTTCTTCTGGAGTTATTTTTCCTTGGGGGAGGGAATGTGTTGTGACATTTGTCACTGGCCAGCACATGTGGCTTTCTTGATCAGTGATAGCTATTCCTGCTTCTTGTCCTTCAGCAGGTCCAGCAGCCCAGAAGGCTCCTGTGGCCCCAGCAGCTTCAGGGGCACCATCAGTGTTCATGGCCACCGCAGTTCACGCCTATCGATAGTAAGTGCAGCAGTGGCTTCCTTGTGAGCTGTTAGAACCTGTGTCTGTGGGAGCCTGAGATGTAATCCTAAGGGGAGGATGTTTTTGGAGGAGTGAGAAAAGACCATTGCCTATAGACATGTGTCTGTGTGTGGAAGTGTTACAAGTGGATGCAAGTTTCTGCTCAAATTCTGTTGCAGTTACTGTGCTGCAGTTCTGGGTTATGCAGTTGTCAAATAAAGAACATGTTCTGGATTTGGCCATTACAGGGAACTGCATCCTGGGGTGCTGGCCTGATGTTTGCACTGTTTCCAGGCAGCTCTGTTAGATGCTTATGTCTCATATGTTCCCCTATGGAATGCTGAGGCATGAGCATGGTGACAGTGGCAAAGTTCTCTGTCTGGCAGAGATGACACTGCCAGCATGTGGAAACTCATTTGCACTGGATCTGTAACAAGAGCAGTTTTCAACTCAAACTCCATCATGGATGCTCCTGTAGTCTGTGGGCAGGGAAGTTATAATGTCTTTAAGCTAAGAAAGGCTGCCTAACATTTTAGGCATGACCTGAACTCCAAAAAAACCTCAGCAGCCTAGGGAGAAATCTAGGGCAGGGTCAGTTCTGCAGCTGAATATCTTGCTTGTCTTCCAGTACAAATGGCCAGTACCTGAAGCAAGGCAAGTATGGAGCAGCTGTAGTGGGGAACCATGCTACTAAAGAGGTGAGAAACTCTTCACTTCTTTAATATTTTTCTGCTGAGAGTACACTGGTGTGAGGGAGAGTTTCTCTGAGCTCACCAGAATATCTTTGCTTTTGACACTGGAGATCTCAGTTCCACTGCTGCTTACATCTTCCTGCTCGACTGGGTGTACTTTGGCTCAACCATTTACCTTGGTGATGTCTTTCTTTTATGCAGTCCAGAAGATCTCTTGCAACCTGTGTCTGAAATACTTGGCAGTGTTTAAGACACTGCACCTTTTCTCCTGTTTCTGGAAGGGATTATGATATTTATCCAGAATGTCTTTGGCAACTGGATCACAAATCTCTGCATGTGGAAATCAATACAAAGCAAAAATTTGTCCAATAATACAGAGGTGCTTTGCTAAAGTTTTGTTATTTTGGTATCAAAAATATCTCTGCATCCTAAGTGCTCCTCCAAGAAAGCAGCACTGAGATACCCAGTACATTGGTGTGTTTAAAAGATACTTTGGATACTCTGATCTGTCCTTGATGTTGGTGTTTATGGTGTTTTGTAACCCTGCTTTGGCAAGAACAAAAAACCCCAGTGGTTTGGGGAGCTAATTCTGGAGTCACTGATCTGAGAAGTGTTCAGGTGTGGCATTCATGGAGGAGGTGGGAAGGACAGGGCTTGCAGAAGGAAGCTCACAGAGCCTCTCTCAGGCTGCCCTTGTCATATCCCAACCTGCATGGCTGGGAACAGTTAGTGCATTACTCCCAGTTCACCCCCAGCTGTGTGGAGGGCAAGTGCATAAAGGAAAGCACTTCTCTGTAGTAGGTCATGTCTAATAGAGCCAAAAATGTCAATATAATATTATCTGCATTGTTTAGTGCTTGAGTAGTATTAAGTTGGATGGAGCTTTCCAATCTGTGACCTTGTTTTATGCCTGTGTACCATTGTGTTGTGAGTTCTGTGTATCAAAGGGTTAGTGCACTATCTTCTGACTCAGTAACTGCAAAAACATGGAATTATTTAAAGCATCTGGCTTATGGCAAAATAATCTGTTTGAATTGCTCCTTCCTGTGGCTAAATAAAGCTTGAGTGTTTTCAGAGGCTTTTCAAGGTGTTACAAAATTATGTTAAGCATTTTTGCTGTGAAAAGTGCTGTGGTGAGGTGCATTTGGCAAGTAAATATTGTAGCCTTAGGCTCAGAGTTTGACAAAGCACATTAGAGTTGAAACTGTTTTGAGTTCCTGCTTTTTCTTCTTTTCCCCTGCCCAACTCCTTGTGGAATCCAGTACAGGATCCTCCTTTACATCAGCCAGCAGCAACAGATCACAGCTGCAAGGATCCACCCCGGCTTCGTGCTCACGGTAAGACTCTGGGTTAGAACAGCATGCAGTGATCTGTGTTGCTTACAGCACACAGAAGTTGGCTCTGAAATGCCTTCTGAACTGGTAGTTTGTAGCCTTTGAGATCCTATGCCATAAGAGGAATGGCTGAAGTCACTTGGTCTGTTCAGCCTGGAGAAGAGGAGGCTGAGGGGAGACCTCCCTGCAGCTGAGAACTTCCTCACCAGAGAGGAAGGAGGGGCAGGAGCTGAGCTCTTCTCTGGTGACCAGCAACAGGACCCAGGGGAATGGCATGATGCTGTGCCAGGGGAGTCCAGGTTAGACCTTAGGCAAAGGATCTTCCCCCAGAGAGTGGTGGAGCATTGGAACAGGCTCCCCAGGGGTGCAGTCATGGCACCAGCTCTCAGGGAATTCAAGAAGCATTTGGACAATGCTCTTAGCCACATGAGATGACTTTGGGGTTGTCATGGGCAGAGACAGGACTTGGACTCTGATCCTTGTGGGTCACAAAATCACAAAGGTTGGAAGAGTCCTCTGAGATCATCAAATCCAACCATACCTATCACTAACAACAACTAACTTTCCAACTCAGGACATCCTGTGATTCTGTGATCAAACATCTGGCTGACACAGTGAGAGGTGTCAGAGACTGGGAGTGGTTCTGGTCCTCCTCCTCCTAATATCTGTTGCACAAGAGACTGCTCCATCTGCCTTGTGTAGAGCATTTCATCAGTGGATTTCACAATGCAAGTTCCTACACTGTAGGAGGTGTGTTATTACCTCTGGATCACAGAGGAGATGTTTTGACTTTTGCAGTCCTACAATGGGAAGAAACAGAACTAACTCCCTTTGGCTAGTAATTTGTAGTTAAGTGTCTGGGAGAGCACACTGAGCAAGCAGAAGGAAATCACAACAAGGAAATGTTTTCTCTCAGAATCTTGGTGCTCAGCATTTTCCTGCATCAGCAGGAACAATTTGGAGCATTGTAAGTCCTAAAATGGCTCTCTCAGGAAGTTGTGGTTTCTGCCAGTTTAAGAGTAAATTAATGTGTTGATTTGCTGCTGTCAGCTTGTCAGGTGACATAAGATTTCTTGGTTTGATAGATAGAAATGTTACTCTGAAATGGGAGAATTTCAGTCCAAGTTTCTGGCCAGGATGCTAGGTTGCTCTTGAGTTTTATAGTTGAGAGATGAATGGGTTATGTAGTGAAAGCTTCTGGTGACATGGATTTTTAGAAGTGAGGAAGGAGTAACTCCTTCAGTTGATTTTTGGAAGTCTAAATATAAGCAATAGTTAGGAAAAGTAGATTACTTACACTTAAAAATCTCAGTAGATGTTATAGAACTTAGCTTCAAAGAAGCTTCTGAAAGCTGTGGCATCTGTGAAGAACTTATTATCTGCATTATAATATTTTTTTCCACAATAATGAGCACATAAATAAAAGCTAATTTCTGCATTCTGAACTTGAGTAGTAACACAGCAGGCTTCTGCCTCTGCCTGATTTCAGTAGCTCATATTTTAAGCTTCTTTTGGATATAGATTTTTGGTTTTTTAAGTTGAATGCATCTTTTCATGTGTAACACAGGACCGATTTCCTTTCCCACAGGTTCAACCCAACAATTACAGTACATTCTATGATGATCAGAGACAAAACTGGTCCATCATGTTTGAGTCCGAGAAGGCAGCAATGGATTTCAGTAAGCAGGTAACTGCTCTGTGTGAGGGATGACTTGCTAGCTGGTTTAGAACAGGTGAATCAAGACCTATTTCTGAGAGCACCTTGTTGGTGAAAGGTTCTAAATCAGTTGCACTTTTTCATCACATTGAAGTTCAGCTTTGGAGATCTGCATGACTGCTGAGGCAGTGCTGGTGTGCCAAGGCCAGTGGGATGAGGTTCAGCAAGGCTAAACACCAGGTCCTGCACTTGGGTCACAACAACCATGTGCAATGCTCCAGGCTTGGGGCAGGGTGGCTGAAAAGCTGCCTGAGGGAAAAGGACCTGGGGGATTGGTTGACAGTGGCTGAAGATGAGGCAGCAGTGTGCCCAGGTGGCCAAGAAGGCCAACAGCATCCTGCCTTGGATCAGCACTGGTGTGGCAGCAGGACTAGGGCAGGGTTTGTCCTCCTGGACTGGCCACAGGTGAGACCACACCTCAAATCCTGGGTTCAGTTTTGGACCCCTGACTCCAAGAAGGACATTGAGGTGCTGGTGTGTGTCCAGAGAAGAGCAATGAAGCTGTTGAAGGGTCTAGAGCACAAGTGTTGCGAAGAGCAGCTGAGGAAACTGAGGTTGTTTAGTCTGGAGAAGAGGAGGCTGAGGGGAGACCTTCTCACTCTCTACAACTACCTGAGAGAAGGTTGGAGCCAGGTGGGGGTTGGTCTCTTCTTCCAAGGACAAGAGGAAATGGTCTCACATTGTGCCAAGGGAGGTTTAGATTGGGTGTTAGGAAAGATTTCTTCCCCAAAGGGTTGTCAAGGCCTGGCCCAGGCTGCCCAGGGCAGTGGTTGGGTCATCATCCCCGGAGGGACTGAAAAGACCTGGAGATGTGGTGCTGAGGGACATGGTTTAATGGGTTAGTGGTGACCTGGCAGTGTTGGGTTAATGGTTGGACTCTATCATCATAGAGATTTTTACCAACTTTAATGAATCTCTGATGCTCTGACTGTGATTGAGGCAGACCTGGCTGAGTTTGTTCATTTGATTGAGGCCTCTGAGGCAGGAAGCCTGTCACTTCTGGAGCAATTTTTCATCAAGACTCTCAAGCACTGTAAGACCAAGGCCTCTGTAGAGCAGATGATGCTTAGTCAGCAAAATTCAGCACAGGGGAACATGAAACACCTTCTAAGTGCAGCTATAACCTGGGCTTAGTGCAGCACAGTAAGACAAGCATCAGGTCTGTACTGAGTCATAGTGGAACTTGCCACTGCTCTCATGGCCATTGCTGGACTTCCCTTCTGCAGGTGTGCATTGCCAAGTGCAACAGCTCTCCAGCACTCGAGTCAGTCCTCTGCCAGGACCTCCTTCTGGGAGAAGGGCAGGGAGTAGAAGGAGGAGACTCTTTGGAGGTTGCCTATACAGGTTGGCTGTTCCAGAACAATGGCCTTGGACAGGTAAAGACATTTCTGCTGCCTCCTGATACCAAATGAGTGTGAGATGCCCTAGCAGGAACCTGCCACATCCAGCACAGTTTTGGTGCTAATATTAAAGGTGTTTCTTCAGTCACTTATGGCACCATAAAAGAGGTCATATGTGTTACCTATAGAATAATAAGGAATTCCATTACTGTTCAGGAGGTGATTGAAATCCTTTTAATTTTCATAGGCCCTCTCACCCATTAATGTTAATGAAAATGGTAAGAAGGGACATTGAAGCTAGCTGTGCTCCTTTGGAACGAGTTGAGGGAGTGATAAGGGCCTTGTCTGACACAAAGCACCAAACCTCTAAATATTAAAGGAGTGAGGTTGCTGTGACATCCTCTACAGATGTGTCCAATCTAGTTTGCTGCTAGGCAAAAGAAATGCTTTGATGTTTGAGAGCATTATCTTTAAAACACTTCTACTTGGTTGTACTATTAGCAAAATCCATGGCAAAAGGTTTTGGATTTGCATCCATCTGCAGGTGAATCTTTTTGCTATAAAAAAGGGCTTCTTCTTTTTCATCTTTAGGGGTTTTTTTGTTTTTCTTTGGTCTGCCTGGCATGCTAAAACCAGTTTTAAAGTCTGAGTCTCCAGCTGTCATTGACTGTAAGAAATGGTACTGGGCAGTGGGGACTAGAAGCTGTAGCTCTGCTCTCTTACATCTGAGAAGTAATTTTGGAAGTAGCAGAATGGGAACTGGCACATAAGAGGTTATGGGGGTTTGTGGAGTGTGTAAAATCATGTTCAGGATCTTGAATCCGTTGGGAAATCCATGTCATCTGTCTTTCTGGTTTTCAACTCTAGGTGTTTGACTCAAATGTGAACAAAGACAAACTGCTGCGGCTGAAGCTGGGATCTGGGAAGGTCATCAAGGTAGAACTTCTGGCACTTGCATTGTAATAATTGAAGTCTCAGAGCTCTGAGTTGCTGAGTATCTCATTCAGAACTCATACATGCTATTGATGTCTCACTTCATAGGAAACACTGCAACAATGACTTGCTCAAAGTTCATTTCCTTCTCAATTTGCACAGTATAGCCCAGACTCCCTTTCAGTGGCAGTGTTGAAGAGATGCTGTCCTCTTTGGTGAAAAGGAAGCTGCCTGCTTTCAAGAGCTGGGAGGTTTATTTGTCTTTGCTTTTCTGGAAGTTGCTTTGTCCTTAGAGAACCCTATTTCTAAAGGAGGATTTCAATTTGAGGAGAACTTCAGATTCCTCCCCGCTCAGTGTGCCTCAGAGGCAGAGAATCTGCTGACTGTGATGCACCTGGTGGTGGGGGGAAGACAATTGGCAAGTTTTAGGGTGGTCTAGTAAAGGATAGTGCTACTGCCTGGGGAGGGTTTACCCTTTAAGACAAATTGTGAGGGATTTGACATCTTTTCATCTCAGGTGATGTGACACTCCCTTATGTTATTCCCTAAGATCTGGTTGTAAATCAGAGATGCTGTTGATCAAGTGACTTCCTTTGCCTGAGTAATTCATATCTGACCTGTTACAAGTTGTCCTTTCCTGAAGATTAACTTTTTTTCTACTTTTTATTTTAACATGTATCTTCTTAATGTTGCCTTGGGTGTAGCAGTCATCCTGTTAAACTGGCATCCACATGACAGTTTGCACTGCTCTGACTTCTAAGTCTCCTTTGCCAGAGCTGGTTTTTATTGGTGCTGTGTAAATCTAACCATAGCAGTTCAGAAGTGGTCTCTCAATTCCATGGAAGCCTGATCTTTCCCACACTGCTGAGGTCACCACTGTGTACCCTGGAAGCCCCCTGCAACTGCAGAATTTGTGCACATGACACAGTGTGCAGTTCTTTTCTCTAGGATAACAATGTGATCTGTGATAGCTGCTCAAGTTGTGGTGCTTAAAACATGGAAGCAGGTTTCTGGAACCATATGGAGATCTGGAAGCCTCCAGCCTTCATGCTAGAGATTGCTGCATCTGATTTCATTGGGAACATGTTGAGCACTGCATCTTTATGCTTAAGTTAATGTTGTAGTTTATAACTGATCACTATGGTTTGTTGTAAGACAAAGGTTTAATGCTGCAGATTGAAAATAAATAGGATTTTACAAGAACCTCTATCTGTGCTCTGGAATCTTCTGTAACTGGTGCCTGCAGCTGTCTTAATCAGTGTAATTAAAAGATACTGTAAGGTCACTAATCAAACTGTTTGCTTTCTCTTCTGTTGTGCCTCTGAAAACCAAAGGGCTGGGAAGAAGGAATGATGGGGATGAAGAAAGGAGGGAGAAGGTACCTGATTGTTCCCCCAGCACTGGCCTATGGTGCCCAGGGAGTGGCTGGCCGTGTCCCTCCAGACTCCACGCTGGTGTTCGAGGTGGAAGTCAGGAGGGTGAGTGTCTCCTGCCAAGGGTTTCTTGGGTGGCAGCATCTGTCTGCAAGGTGAAAACCTGCTGTTGGCATGAGAGCTACAGCTCAGAAACTGTTATAAACCAAAAATCTCAGGAAGATCTATATCTTTAATTTAAAAAAAAAAAAACAAAACAAACCCAAAAACTAAAGCTAGAAAATGCCTCTAGGCTGTTTGCTGAGAGATGGCTGTTCTAATTGTCTTGGGATCTTTTCATTGTCTTATTTTATTTTCCCAAGTGACTCATAAATACTCAGTGAGGAAGGACAGGCTGTAAAGAGTCACCTTCTCCAGTGCTGAATGCTTTTACTTGAAGTGTTCTTCAAACTGAAGCAGGGAAAATTTGGATTGGATCTTGGGAAGAAATTATTTACTCAGAGGGTGGTGAGGCACTGGACCAGGTTGCCCAGAGAGGTTGTGGCTGCCCCATCCCTGGCAGTGTTCAAGGCCAGGTTGGATGTGTCCCTGGGCAACCTGGTCTAGTAAGTGGCATCCCTGCCCATGGCAGGGGGTTGGAACTAGATGATCTTTAAGGTCCCTTCCAACCCGGGCCAGTCTATGAATCTATGCATGACAAAGGAGTAGTCCTCAGAAGTAAACATATTGGTGAAAACTTTTGTGGAAACCCAGAAAAACATCTTTCTGTTATGTGCTTTTGAAGGTGAAGTTGGTAAAGGAATGCTCTGCTTTGGATGGCCAGAGTATTAGCTCCAGGGATTCTCCTGCACCTTCTCCAGTACCCAATTCAGATGGCTTCTCTGCAGACACTGGGTTACAGCCTCCAGCTACCATACCTCCAAAGCCTGGGTAAGAAGCAGCATGGTTCAAACAACTTATTAAAAGGTGTAGTGTGTTAAAAGGTGGCAATGGTCACATGGCACAGTGCTGCACTAACACATCATTGGGCAAAGGTTGGTCCTCTGTCTGCCAGCTTAATGCTCTCACTGTGGCAGAGGAACACTTGCTGACAAGACTTGTAGGAAGTTTTCTGTTTGAACTCTGACTTTCAGAGGCAAAGGAATTGAAATGGGCACAGATGAAAGAAATCATTCCTCTACAGCATTACTGAAATCTAGTGTGAGTAAGCTGTAGGGGTGCTGCTACAGCAGCTTTCTTACCTCAGGTGGCAGTTTAGCCATAAGATGGTCTTGGGTCATGGCTGATTTATTTCATTGCCAATTCTACATTGTCATTTGTTTCTTAAATTAACTAAATGGGTCAGTCATCCTTTTTAGGGAGTTCAAGTTTGTGTTCTTCTTGATGCCATAAGTAGCTTGTTATTGGACTGGGTTAAAACTGTTTGTACCAGTATGTGGTCGTTACAGCAATCAACAAAGATTCTCTCTGTACTCAGCTGTTCACAGCTATGGAACTTGCCCATAATGGTGTTCTGAAATCTACAGACAGTTGCAAAGAATCCTCCTGAAGTAAGCTAAAAGAAGTGCTCAGGATATAAGGAAATGTATTGGACAGTGTTTAGGAATGCACAATATTTCATTGCTGTTACTCTCTGATACCAACACAGACCTCTTTGGCTTTCCAGGGAGCCAGCTGTCCGGGCCAAGTCCAACTCCATCAGTGAACAGCTAGCAGTAAGTGCTGGTGTTTTTCCCTAACTGATTTGAAGGCTTAAATAGGGAAGCTTGGTTTCACCTCTGCACTGATATTGGTGAAGATAAATTGAACATCATGCAAGGAAAATGTTCACCTTGCTGACAGCAGAGGAGGACCTTCTTTTCAAAGGGATTAGCAGAACATAAGCAGCTCCAGTCCCAGTTCCTGCTCTGAAATGCAAAGTTACCTTGAGCTATGGAAAGTCACAAAGCTAGTTGTCTTCATGGATAAATGGACAAACTTAAAGTAATTAACAAGGAGTAACTGGGATGCTTAGTATGAGTTTATGTAGTTACATGAGAAAACTTTGTATGTGCACCTCAGGATAGAAAAAGCTGCTAAGCAGCTTCTTTAACACATTTTCCTCTTGGCTGTGTTTTGTGCAGGGATAGATTTTTCTGTGTTAATGACAGCAGTGTCATCCCAGAAGGAGAATATGTAACACAAGCCAGATTCACAAAGCCACAGCGTTATCTCACGTGCTTGAAAATCAGTTTTTCACTCAATGATTGGAAAATTGAAAGAACCAGAATTATTAGAAGAGTAATCCTGGCAGATGTCATCTGAAAAGCCTGGGCTGAGACACAAAGGAAGAGTAACTGCAAACATTTTCTTTTAGAATCCAGATGTAGCAAAGGCAAAGCTGATTTCTCGGATGGCCAAAATGGGGCAGCCCATGCTGCCGTTCCTTGCAGGGCCAGCAGGCGGTCAGCTGGACTCCAGTGACTCAGAAATAGAGGTACCTCACTCAGCTCACCAGTGGGACTAGCTTTTCCTACAGTGGGAATTCCTTCAAGTGGGGCCTGTAGCAATAGCTCTCCCTTTGCCTGGGGAAAATGTTCTTGTTTCTGTGGCAAAAGGGTTTAATGGTTCCACTGCTCGTGTCTGGTCCCATTGGGTTAATTGGATAACAGCTGCTGTTATCCAAGTGATCTTGGCTTCAAACTGTTTGCTCTTTCTTTAGCATTCCTTGTAATATGCAGAAGTGTTTTTAGGATCCAAACACGCTGAGGGGGACAGCACAATCAGTGGCTTCACCTTCTGTGAGACCTTCACAGCCAGCTCATGCTGTGCTGCCCACGGTGTCAACACAAGGTAATGTGCTGCTGAGCCTGGGCTTGCTACAGAGAAATGTCACTTGTCTGCTGGCTTGAGTACAAGGGCTGTGCAAATAAAAGATTCCTTTCATGAACTGAGAAGCAGCCTCTGAGAAGGCTTACTGAGCCAAAGCTCCATAGGTAGACTAATTCATAAAGCAGAGGACTGAAGTCCTTGCCGTATGTCTTCACCGTGATCTTGTGCACACATGACTGCTTGAGGAGGAGCAGCCACAGTGCATGAGCTGCTGTGTCAGTGTGTGTACTGGGGTGACACTGAGACTTCTAGGACATGTGATGTGTGAATGGAACTGTTAACAGATCCTTTTCCAGTGAACAGAATTTTTTTTGTTTGTTTGAAAGTGGTGGAAGTAAGAGTGAAGGACATCAGGGCTGGCAGCTCTGGAGTGGCCTTGACTTGTCTTTCCATGATGGAATAGTAGTGTCAGCTGCTGGTCAGCTGAGCAGTCTTTAGAGTCAATCTGAATAACATCTTGTGTCAGCAAACTTCAGAACTACCTTTGTTTGAATGAAAAGAGGTTGTCTAAATAGCCAGAAGTGATCTGTGAAAGATCACTCTTTTCTTGACCTTTTATCACTTCCTTGGCTGGATTTAATTTTCACAAGGCTGCAGACAAGCTCGTGTTAAATTTGTGCCTATTTAGTGATTGGTGGGGGGGTTACATTTCACACAGGATGAGTTAAATTATTTCTAGCTACTTTGTGACATGCTGGATTTCTTTCTTCCTTTTCAGTACCTCAAGCATCTGGTTCTACACCTCCAGTATCTTCTGCTGCTTTAATACCTGCCACGATCCAGCCCCATTCAGCTCTGCCTGGAGGAGCACAAGGCTTTCAGGTACCAAAATGAAACCAGGGAGAACACTGGTGCTTCTGTCCTTTCTCATAACTCTTGCTGTCTGCTCCATTGCTGGGAGCAAGGACTTTGTAGCAGCATGTAAGGATGAGAATCCCAGCCTGTTTACTCTTACTCTTCTTTGGCATTCTTAGGTTTCTGTAAAAGGCTAATTTTCTGTTTGCTGATGACTCCTTACATTTGAAATAAGAATTAACCAGACCTTGTGTAATATCTGCCCTTGTAGTCAATAACAAACATGCCAAAGTACCTAGAACAGGTAGAACAGGTGAAAACAAAAGCATTTGAGTTGAAATTTTTCTTGGTCATGGCCTGTTTTTCTGAGAGCTCTTTTTCATACTTAGCATGTTTGTAGGTCATGGGTTTTCACTCAGCAAAAGAGTAATCCTTTTAAAAATCTTGTGTTGCTGCTGCTGTAATTGCTAAGTAATGCAATCTGCTTGCTAATGAGGGAAATTTGAGGCTTAAGACACAATGCATTTTGCACAGCAGATCATGAAGACTTAGTACAAAGCTATTGTACAAACAGTTCTCTAAAGTCTAAAGCCAAGCTTTTTACTGTGGTTATTTTCACTTGAGCTTTTGGAAATCAGTGGCCTGTGTTGCACAGACACTCTGTTTTTAAAAGGCCTAGGCAGAGGAAGAAAACATTTGATATTGAGTAAAAACACTATGTAAAAGCCCAAACAAAGAAACCACCTCCTAAAAACCCTCAAACACACCAAACCCGAAGTGATGTCATTGCATTGCTTGTGCATTTTCCTTGTGTTGAAAATGAAGAGGGTGTGGCAAGGAATAAGACAGAAAGGTGAAGAGTTTTCTGTTTGTTGAAATAGAAAGTAGTCATTAAAGTGAAGCTTTAATCTGACAGGGATTTGGATGTATTGTTTTGAAAGTTTGACCCTGATGTCCTGATCTCTTCTAGAAAATTGGCTCAGGTTGTATTGTAATCTTTCCTTGCTTGAGAGAGTGAACTGGTAGGAGTGAGGTGCTTGTAGCATGTACTGCATTCCTCAGTCTGTAGCTCTTCAGGTGAGCACTGAGCAGTGAAGTTGCAATCACAGTGTGTTGCACTGTTTGAGCCCCTCCTAGAAGTAACTTTGTCTTCAGGTTAACATCAGTGAGCTGTTCACATGCTGGTCTTTGCCTCTCACAAACATAAGGTAACATGTTCTTGCTTAAATTAACTTCAGAACTTCAGTGCAGAAGGGAACTTGGGAAGCTGTGGCAACCAGAACACCTATTTAAGACTTAAAAGAAAAGTGACTGTTACTTTCCCTTGACTGTAACTGTTGTGTAATTTGACTTCCAATTCCTTCATTCTGTTTTGTTTTCTTGTTTGGTTTTTCTTTCCTTTCCAAATAACATCCTTGCCCTGGGGCTTAAAAACCATGACAACCATTGCAGTGTGAGGAGAGGGGGAAGTAGCAAAACTTATTCTAATCTGTTGATTTTGTTCTGCAAGGCATATCCAGGAATGGCATATGCTTACCCCCAGACTGCTGCATCTGCTTCTCAGCTCCAGCCTGTGGGACAGATGTATCCTGCACCTTACCAAGGTATGCTTCAGAAAGAACCTGCTTTGCAGAAAGCTGCAATTCCTGCAGTAAACTGTTTGTGGTGATGATTCAGGTAGCAGTGATGCCATACACATCTCCATTCTGTCTGCAGTGCCTTGCTGGGTCACAAATTCTTACCTTTTAATACCAAATGGAAGAAACATTTCCCCAAAAATATCCAGCTTTTTCTTACCTTAAGGAGCTTCATGAGTGTGAAAGAGGATGGGATTTCTGGGATTGTTCCCAAGGCTGTGTATTACTTAAGGTATTTTGTACCTGGTGCTTCCAGTTAGAAATACACCTGTTTATAAAACAGCTAAACCAAACATACCTGTTTATAGACAGATGTGCTGCCAGTCAGGGAAAGAATGTAACTGTAGTTCAATTCCTGGTCAGGGAAGCTTTGTTGTTACCTGGTCTAGGGAATCCTGCTGTGGCAGGAGGGTTGGACTAGATGATCTTTCCAGGTCCCTTCCAACTCCTAACGTTCTGTGGTGCTGTGATACTGCATGTGTAAGGGCCTTTAAGTGAGAGGGCTTAGCCCCAAGAAAAGACACCACCTAGGAAGGACTAAAGGCATTTAAAGTACCATTTAGGTAATCCTTGTTGATGAAGACTTGAGCATAGCTGAACCTTTCTTGGAACACATGGATTTGGGGTTTTTTTTGGGGGGGTGGGTGAGAAAATAAGAGTGGGGGTTTTTTGTTTGTTTGGGGGGTATTTTGTTTTGTTTCTCTTTTGTTTTTTTGTTTAGTTTGTTTTCTTCAATTCAAAGTTTCAGAAGCCAACCTTTGTTGTTGCTGTTTGATTGCACTTCTTTGTGTCCTACTGTTCTAGTGTGTCTGGGGCTTCCCTCTTGTTGTCCTAGGTGCTGTCACATGGCTCTAGAATGTTCTGTAGTTATGAACCTGCCTGTTCATGTTATTTGGCAAATGCACATTATTAGTTTTCCAGATACTATGTCCCTTTTATTTCTGGGAGGACAGTGACTGCCCTATCTGGCAGGCTTCAAACAGCTAGGCATTGCTGTTAATCTCTCTGCCAGTGTTTCCCCCTGTGACTGCAGATCTCTCTCCTTTCCATTCCAGCACCTGGGGATGTTACTTCCTTCCTGATGACAGAAGCTCGGCAGCACAACACTGAAATCCGCATGGCTGTTAGCAAAGTGGTGGATAAAATGGACCATCTGGCTGCCAAGGTGAGCTGGGGCATGGGCAGCTCATGGCCTTCCTGCTCTTTGCTCTCCAGGTGTAGTCTGAAGAGTTGGCTCTATTTAAATGCCTGCATTAGGTTTGTAAAGTGATGTCCTAACTGGGTGAAAATTCTGCTCTGATCAGACCTTCAGGTGGTAGCAATTCAGCTACTACCAAAAAGCTCAGCCTAGGTTTGAGGGAAGGTGCTGACTCTTCACTGCTCCCTCCAAACACAATGCACCACATGAGAGTTAAGACAGTGCTCTGCAGGTGTCACAGTTGATCCAGCAGCATATACCCTGCAGCTGATTCAGCGGAACAGTGAAATGGATCTTTGCAGATGTTTGACTCTTAACCTATCCCCATAAATTCATTTCATCTGGCTTAAAAATCACTTATTGCTGCAGGTGGAGGAGCTGAAGAAACAAACCACTGTTAACAGCTCCCTGCTGCCTGGTATCTCCTCTGTGACTATGGAAGCCTCCATGATCATGAGCAACATCCAACGCATAATCCAGGTGAGCTTGGCCAGCTTTGTCCATCTGCTGCCACGAGGAACTGTCTTATTCCTGCTGAGGAGAGCTCTACTGGCTTGGCCCAGGTGTACCCATGTGTACTGGTTTTGCATGGCCAAAACCAGCTACCTAAGGAAGAACATGAGATACACAGTGGTTTCTATCCCTCTGCCCCTGAGAAAGGCTCTTCTCAACAGTTTGTTGGGGTGCTTCCTGAGCAGGAGTTGCTCTGTTGGTATTTAATAGGCTTTCCTGATAGAAATTCAGCCTCCTGTTAAACTGTTGCAGACTTAACCCATGGCATCCTGCAGAGTGGAGTTTCACAGCTGAAGTACAGTGTTGCAAGAACTACCTACTTCTGGTTTTCACTTCTTAATCTTATGCTTTTTAGTTTTTCTAGGCAGCAGCCTTACAACCTTGGGGTTTGTGGGTGAAAAAGTCAACCAGACACCATGTTCTCTAGAATGTAGTTTGGCAACCACTGTCCCACCCCAGGATTCCTGCTAACTGTAGCGTGGCACCTTCCTCTCAGCAGGAAGGGTGGCAAGTCTCACCCCTGCACTGCATCTATACAAAACAAAGGGTTAGGTGTTGGCAGAAGGAGATCTGAGTCAGATGAATATTCATGGTGAGCTGTGCTTTAGGAGAATGAGAGGCTGAAGCAAGAGATATTTGAGAAGAGCAGTCGGATTGAGGAGCAGAACGAGAAGATCAGCGAGTTGATTGAGAGGAACCAGAGGTGGGGAGTGGGGAGGGTGCAGGGGTAGGGACTGGGGAGGGTGCAGGGGTGAGGACTGGGGAGGGTGCGGGGGTAAGGGGTGGGGAGGGTGCAGGGGTGAGGAGTGGGAGGGTGCAGCCTCTCTGTGTTGGCAAAGGCCTACACTTGGTTAGGCATAACCAGGAGGAGTGTGTATCTCCAAAACTGCTTTGAATCCCACCTTTTCTGGCTGAGCCTTTTGCTCCAAGACATGCATTCTCAGAAAAGCTCATGTAGTCTTCCCCTCTTCACAGGTATGTGGAACAAAGTAACTTGCTGATGGAGCAGAGGAACCATTCACTGCAAACAACAAATGAAAACACCCAGGCAAGAGTGTTGCATGCAGAACAGGAGAAGGTAATGGTGACAGCTAATAGAGCCCTAGACCTCTGGCTGCAGCCAGGAAAGGGGCTGCCTGTTGCACTAAAACATGCTGAAGCCTTGTTAGTCAAGGCTTAAGTCAGGTCTCTTGCAAGACAACTGTAGTTCTGAACAGTTTGGAAAGCTGTTTTGAGCACAAAGGTGGATATTGTCATGGCTTTTGTGGCAGAAGCACAGAGGATAGAAACAGATCTTTATGCTGTCATAGTCAAGATGTTCTTATCTTACAGAACAGTGTCTGATTTATTGTTAACTCTGGGTATATGGCCAACATGTTGAGGAATTGTTTGTATCCCAGGGCTTTGTCAGGCTGAACATGTACTTTATGTAGTTGCACTGACAGTTGCAGTAGTTTTATTCCTTCAGTTTAACTGACACACAGTGAATGCAGCTGTAAGAAAAATCATTTCTTACTAGTTTCTTCATTGCACTTTTGCACTCTCTTTTAACACTAACCAAAAGCTGTTTGTTTCTAGCAATAATATTCTGTGCTTTTGTGAAAGGGGCTGCTGGGCAATAGCTTTCAATCCAGTTAAATATGCATGGCTGTGGATCCTGTAACATCCATGTTTGAGAGGCTGGCTTTGAGGTCTGCAATTGCATGGTGTCTCTTATGCTTCCTCAAGCACTGGCTTCTGAAGTTACACCAAGCTCAGTCTCACGCTGTGCTCCTCTGCTGAGCTGTACATCTCTCCAGTTAAACTGTGAGGTGATAATTGCTTGCTCTGATGACACCCATAACTAGGTGCACCTAGAAATGAAAGAAGTTGCAGCCTTGCAAAGTATGCTGAAGAATACAGCAGAGTGTGGCTGATAATTGGGTGCTGTTGTGAGCAGACAGTAGAGGAGAACTGGGCTTTACCTCTGAGAGCACAGGTCACATACCTGTGATAGGCAAGGACCAGGGCTAAGGCAGATGGAAATAAGAAACAGGATCCCTTTTGGCAGTCAGCACAACATCCAGCTTGAGCCATAAGTCACTTGAGGAGGAAGCATCCTTTGGAAGTATAAGATATGATCTTCAGGAGTCTTTTGGGCCTCACCTTCAACAGGGCTCCACTTCATTCAGCAGCCACTGCCTCAGTGATAGCACTGTGAAAGGAACAGACTTCAGGCTAGAGCAGACAAGCCATGACTTGCACTGGGAGATTTCTCCTAGTTTTGGGAGAGTATTGACTGTAAAGATGAAGGCTGGTGTTCCTTCCTCTTTCTTTTATCCAACTAGCTTGCTTTGTGATTGTAGTTGCTGAGATCACTGTGGGCAGATGGAATCAGGGAAGAGAAATTTAAGCTGTCTTATCTACTGTATTTAAAACCAGAGATTCAGTGTCTGTTTTTTGATACAGGCCAGGCATCTGTACACAGGATCACTGAGAGGGGATATGAACAACTTGCTCTTTGGGGGTGTAGATCTTGGACCCTGGCAGAGCACATCATAGCTTTAGATGAAGGTTTTTTGTACCATAACTTTGAGGGTGCAGAGCCCCAGCCCAGGCTGCCCAGGGAGGTTGTGGAGTCTCCTCTGAAGAGATTCCAAAGGCAGCTGGAGGTGATCCTGGGCAAGCTGCTGTGGGTGACCCTGCTGGAGCAGGGGGGTTGGTCTAGATGATCCAAGAGGTCATTTCCAACCCCCACCATGCTGGGATTCTGGGCTAACAAAAAGTAATGCCTCACTCATAGGACCACTGCTACATCTCTAGTGTGTAATGTACCCACAAGGATACCTTTAGGTTCTCTCTTTGTAAGTTAGGTGTCACTCCCTTTTTCTTTCTAAGCTTTTGCAGTTCTTGGAATAATTTAAAGGCTTCTCTGGCATGCCTTAGGCTCCTGTAATGAAGCATTTTGCTTTTCTGATGCTGATGAATGCCTCTGCCTTTCAAGCTGTGTTCTTAACTCTTCCTGTTTCCTGTCACTGCTTTCTCTTCCTAGCACATGCTGCCAGTGGATCGGGGCTGGGACCAGGTGAGGCAGTGTCTGCTGACCGTGTAGGTGACAGATAATTGTGCCCTGGATAGTACCAGCCCAGCTGCCTCTTGAACTAGCTGGAAGCTGATTGGCACTAAGAGAGTTGCCTCAGATCTTGGATCAGCATGGATCTTCAGCTTGGAAAAGGGCTTTATAACTGGCCCCCTCTTTCTTGGGGAGCCCTTGCAAAGAACTTTGGCATGTTGCTGCTTGTTTCACCTCCCTCATGGGGGAAGTAGGACACAGTCAGATAGTTGTCAGAGCAGATGCACATCACCTAAGATTCTTGGTACCTGAAAGCTGGAGGCTGGAGCTGAGCTAGTACAGATCTGAAGCATTCACTGGAGAAACTGAAGTCTAGTAACAGTTCCTAGTACAGGATTTCCTTTTTCTTTATTTGCCTTTAAAGACAAAGGCAAATGTTAAATAACCTTTAGATGTGCCATGGCTTCTTGTTTTGGTTTTAGCATGCTAGGAGTCAGTGTCTTGAACTGCAGTGAGGCATTTATGGAAGCATAAGATGAAAGCAAATCTGTTCCTAGCCAGTCTCTGTTGAATTGCTGCCTCCTCTTCTAAATGAGCATGTTGTATCCCAGCCCTCAAGGTCAGCACACATTCATGCTCACCATAGTCAGAATAATTTTGCTCACAGCTCTTCTCTGCCAGAAGGTGATGGTCCTAGTCTGAGGAGAAACACTTCAGTTATTTTGTGGAGATAAACGAGAGACAAACTCCAGCTCTCATGAACTTAGCAGTTGCAAGGTCATGAAAGCCTGTTAGGAAGCTGAATGTAGGCATAGATGGAGAAGCTGTTTAGGTATTCCCTGCAGCATTTCTGGTGGGTATTGCTCTGTCTTTGCAGAGCATCCTCTGAATTTTGTGTGTTGTGCAGCAGGATTAGGAACAGGGCTTTGTGTCTCTTATTGCCTTGAGCCTCTCCTAACATAGTGTTTACAGGTTGTCTAACAAGATGGATTATTACCTGGTTTTACATGAGTCACTGACTTTAAGCAGTGCTAAATCAAAACATGTCAACAAATTCCTGTGAGAACTCTGCTCCACGACAGAGCCTTGCCCTTGTGGGCACTCAAGGTCACTACGTGCTTTGTGCTCTGGAGGCAGTGTGCTCTTTTGGCTGGAACACACCTATGTTTTATGTGGCTTTTCAGTGATTTGTAAGCTCATTGAAGATTGTTAGATGTTGGAGCCCAGGCTTTTACCTGAATAGATGTTGTCATAGCCTGAAAACTCTGGGCAGAGCCATCTGGCACTGGTGCTGGTTCTAAAACCGTGGAAGCTTTTCAGGAAAACTCACTAATGTGGTGTTGGGTTGGTGGTGGCCTTGTGCAACTTTCCAGTCTGTCTGGACAGGTTACAGCCAATGACTCACAGTAGCATGGGAAAAAAGTTATGGTTACCTCTTCAGTTTGGAGATGTCTGTGAGGTGCTGGATCCCAGCACTTCCCCAGTAGCTTCCAGTACCTTATCAGTTCTTCCTGTGAGAAGTGGCACATCCTCACACTCCCATCTCCACTTTTTTGCCTCCCTTTTCCCTGCCATGTGTTTTGTGCTACAGGCCAAAGTTGCAGAGGAGTTGGCAGGTGCCACAGCCCAGGTTTCCCAGCTGCAGCTGGAGCTGACTGCCCACCAGAAGAAGGAGATGGAGCTGCGGAAGCAGCTCTCGGCCGCGCTGCAGGAGGCAGAGCGACACGAGGCACAGCTCAACAACCTGCAGGCACAGCTGGCAGGTAGGTCTGCTTCTGCCTGCTGTGGGGGAGCTCCTCTGTGTCATTCTTTGCCCTTGTTTTTAAGTTGTAGGTTTTTCTTTTCTTCTGAGGTATCTATTCCTGCTTTCCCTGGCATCAGTCACAAGAGTCTTGGAGAAGGATATTGATGCCCTGAAATGTCTGAAGGTTATGTGCTTCCTTCTTAGCACTACAAGCAGAGAGGGCAGAATTGGTGAACAAAATCATCCTGTCACAGGGATGCCTTCTGTAGAAGCAATCTCTAGGCACTGCTGCCTAACATCTTGTAGAGGATCTAGAGATGTTCCAGTGGTTGCAAAGTTAAGATAAAAGCTGAGCTATGCCCACTGCACAGAAGCCTTTGATCAATTCTAGGTCCTTCTGCAGGTGCAAGCTCTGTTGTGGATTTCACTGTGCAGGAGATGCTGTTCCTTCCCCTCAGCCCCCAAATACACTAACCTGAAAGAGAGGTAGTGCTGAAACTCACAGTGAAGTCTGTGTTTGCAGAGCTGCAGGAAGCCTCTGAGGACACTCAGACCAGATTCAGAGCTGAGAAGCAAAGCCGCAAGCAGCTGGACATGAAAATTGCAGCACTGGAAGAAGAGCTCACAGACCTGAGAGTGGAAAAGGAGACTCTAGAAAGGGTATGGCCAGGGGCAGCATGGCAGAGAGCTGCAGGGCTTCAGTTGGTTGCTAAAATTTAACCCAACACTCCTGCCTGTAAACAAGCAAGTTGGGTAAATCTTGACTCAGCTACAGGCCAGGATCCTTGTGCTAATGTGGTGTGTCTTGGCTGGGAATACATTAACCTTCCTGCCTCTAAAATCATAGCTTGGGTTTAAAGTGATAGGGTTCCCTGCTCAAAGAAGCTCTTTCTGCATGAGGAGGAGAAGCTACTGTGGTCCAGTCTGGCCTGTTCTGTGTCCTGTTCTGTATGGTAGAATCTTGCAGAGAGGAAGAAGAAATCCCTCTCAGAGAGAGCTCAAGCAGAGGAAGAGATGGAGGAGATCCGCAGATCCTATCAGCAGGAGCTGGACAAGCTCCGGCAGCTGCTGAAGAAGGCACGGACTTCAACTGACCAGGCAGCAGCAGAGCAGGTGAGGAGTCAAGGGAGCTTCTCTAACAAGTGTCTGGAAAGCTGCTAGGAACCTCCAGGTAGGAATTAGTCATGAAAATCCTCAGATAGTGGAAGAATGAAAATGTTAACTGCTTATCTTTTCGGGGTTTAGCTTTAACACAGGGGTCACTTTGTTGGCTTTCTACAAAACCTGTTTGTTGGCCCTGCTTCTGACTTGGGGATTGGCACTGATGTGTCTCTAAGGAGGGGCATGATTTGAGTAGGCAGGAAGGCTGCTAGGTTGCAGTTTTTCTCTGACTGGAATCACATGCCACTGACATGGCTCCAGAGTTTTGGTGCAGCATTGATGCAGGCTGGCATGCAGAATCGTTTTTGGGATCTTATCAATGTTTAGCAACATCTAAAGTGCAGGGGCAAAAGGCTGGGGCCAGACTCTGCTGAGTGGTGCCCAGGGACAGGCCAAGGGGCACTGAGCACAAACTGGAACCCAGGAGGTTCCACCTGAGCAGGAGGAGAAACTTGTTGGATGTTGGAGCCCTGGCCCAGGCTGCCCAGAGAGGCTGTGGAGTCTCCTTGTGTGGAGAGATTCCAAAGGCATCTGGAGGTGATCCTGGGCAAGCTGCTGTGGGTGATCCTTCTTCAGCAGGGGGTTGGTCTCGATGGTCCCCAGAGTTGCCTTCCAGGCCTCACCATGCTGGGAGTCTGGGATCAGGTTTAGACTGTTAGAGTGTCAAACAGGAAAGGAAAGGCACCAGTTTGAGTTCATAGAAGAGAGAAGAATACAGAACTGCTGGGGAGTGAAACAGTGCTTAGAAATATGCCAAGAGATATGAAATCTGAGCCAGACCTTCCAGCCAGGCTGGGGATTGTGGCTGAGGATTGTGGCTGGGAACTACTGCAAGGCTGCCATCTATGTGTTCCAGGCTAGGGCAGGATATGATGTCCCCAACCAGGCTGTCAGCCACTTGTTGTGCAAATACAGACTGTTTGTGCTCTTAATGATCTCTTACATGATGGGCAGCTATCACTCATCCAGGCAGAGCTGGAATCCCAGTGGGAAGCCAAATGTGAACGTTCACTGGCCTCTGCCAAGGAGCAGCACATCAGACAGTACCAGGAGGTGTGTGAGCAGAGAGATTCCCTGCAGCAGCAGGTGTCCCAGCTGGAAGAGAAGGTAAAAGGCTGTTCACCAAATAACCACTCACTGTAACCAACAGTCTTCTCCCTCCTAATTGTG
This sequence comes from Galbula dea, assembly GCA_013399015.1. Taxonomy (NCBI): domain Eukaryota; kingdom Metazoa; phylum Chordata; class Aves; order Piciformes; family Galbulidae; genus Galbula; species Galbula dea. The sequence goes on along the minus strand of VWZX01010910.1, from coordinate 1,366,860 downwards.
GTTGAATTCAATTTCTTGACTGTTCTGGAATTTGGTCTTGTCTATGGGTTCTGATTCTCTGTGTCTCTGCTTGCATCTGCTGGGGTGGTGAATTCACTGCTGCAGTTCTGAATGAGGGAGAGCCAAGCTGATGTCTGTCTGAGACTAAAGCAGCAGCTACAATCTCTTCTGCTTCTCTACACTGTTCTGAGTGACTAGTTTTGAGCAGAAGCTGTTCAGAGAGGGGCTGTAAGCTGATGGGCTCTGGCTGGTTCTTGTCTTTCAGCTTGCAGCTCTAAAACACTTGAAAAGAACAGAGGAGCAAACATTGTCTGAGTTTCAGCAACGTTTGGAGCAACTGGAGCCTATCAAAGAGAAGGTAAAGCATGAGTATGAGCTGCAGTGATCACTAGCCTCAGGCTGCCTGTGTCCAGAGTAACAAGAACATGAGTTCCAGAGTGTGAGAGGGAAGGAATAACTTCACACTGTTTCCAGCAGACCTGAACAGGTCCCATGGTGAGACCCAGAAGCTCATGTCACTGGGATCTCAGTAAAGCTGTGCTCATTCTTGGTGTTACTTGTAGAGCTGATGGGGTGGTTGTGGACCTCCAGTGTTTTGTCTGGCTTGGATAGTTTCAGTTTATTTACCTGTTACTTCCAGCCAAGTTTTCTGCAGCTCTCTCAAAGCCCTGCCTAAAACTCCACTCAGCAATTTACCCCTGCTGAAAAGCTGTCCAGATAACCCATCCATTGGCAGGTTCATTGTGGGGGTGGTGTCTGTGAAGCTGTTCCAACTGGGGCTCTGTCTTTGGCAGTATTCAGCCTTGCAGTCTGAGCTGGTGGTGCTGAGGGCTCGCTATGAACAGCGCATCCGAGACCTGGAGGAGGAGCAGGATGGGCCTTCACCTGCAGCCTTCACAGAGGAAGTGAGCTTGACTATCCAGTATTTCTCCTTACTGTGCAAATCTCTTTACCTTGAATTATTTCCCTTTGAGCAGAGATAAGAGGAAAAAAAACCCACTGCTCTCTCTCAGAGGCACTGTGTTTCTAACAGCAGGGTCTGCAGGGGAAGGCAAGATGTGAGCTTCCTGCTGCCCACTTTGCTGCTCAGTTTTGTTCATGTTAAGATATAAGATTTGAGGTTTAGATTTTAAAATGGAATAATAAGAAGTGTCAGCCAGCCTTGGGCTTGAGCAGCCTGCCTCAGCTGTGGAGGGGTGGGTTTGGTGTGTGTGTTGTGGCCCTGCAGTGAGCTGGCAGGGTGGGCCCTGCTTCCTTACAGCCATTTCTGGTTTGAAAAGTGGATTCCTTGAGAACCACATGTGTGTGTTTGGATTTATTGTTCCTTCAGTTGGAGAATTGCCTGCTGCAGAGTCCAGTGCTTCACATGGTAATGAATCATATCTTTGTTTCCTCTCTTGCTCTCTTCCAGGTAAAGAAGATAATGAATGGTGTGTTTCAGTCCCTTCGAGGTGAATTTGAGCTGGAAGAGACATACAGTGGCAGGAGTGTCCTGGGTGTGGTCATGAACACCATTAAGGTACAGCAGTGATAAGGGACAGATGATGATCAGTGTGAGAGAACAACTCCTGGGCTGGAAACTTGAATTTATATTGTGAGTCTGAAGTAATTGTGAAGCAGAAGTCTGCTGTAGGTGACAGAGCAGCCCAGGAGTAGACGATGGTACAGGGGTTGTGTGATGGTTTATGTTGAGGGCATAACCTACATTCTCTCTGCTCTGTTTGTCAGACTGTAACACTGCAGCTACTCAACAGGCAGCAGGAGAAACCAGATGGTGACAGTAAAAAGGAGGAATCTAGAGCAGGAAGAGTGAGCCAGGAGGAACCACCTGGAGCAAAGACTGACCAGGAAGAGCCTGTGGGACCTAGCCCAGCACAGAGTGGTGTGCTCCCAGCTGAGCCTGGGGAAGCAGCCCCAGGCTCCACGGTGCCTGACCAGGAAGCAGAGTCTGCTTCTCCCTCTGCCAGGCCCAGAACTCCCGAGGAGGAGCAGCTGGCACAGAGCAGAGGGGTGTCAGAAGAGGAGAAGGTCCAGGGGGAGCATCTCTCTTTCACAGCCAGGTCCTGCCTGGATCCTGAGAAGGGGCCTGTGCTTGCAGGACAGCTTGTTCCCCAGGTGGATGAGGGCTTTGTCCCAGCTGAGCAGAGGCAGGAGAGCATTCCCATCAGGAAAGCTGAGGATGAACACAGTCCCTCCAGAGCATCTTTGCAGGCAGAAGTTGCAGAACCTTCTGCTCTAGAAGCCAAGCCAGGAGAAGTGGCTGTAGCAGTGCTTCCAGAAAAGCCAGCTGTAGAGCAGAAGGCAGAGGAGCCTGGAGGGGGGTTAGAGCCCCTTCCTTTAAATGGTGAGGGAAGGACCTGCACCGACCCCTTGGATGGAGCCAGCTCTGAGAAGGAGCCTGCTTCAGTATCCAACACAGCAGAGCTGAGCTCAGCTATCATCAGAGAAACCTCAGGACAGCAGGAACCAGGCTCCAGCCCCAGGCAGAAAGATTCCAGGTAAGCTTTGACTGCTGAGGTACCCACAGTCCCACTTAGAAGCAAAGAATTGTTTTAGTTGGAAAAGACCTTTCAGATCATCGAGTCCAGCAGTTACCCAGCACTGCCAGATCACCACTAAACCATGGCCCTCAGCACCACATCTCCATGGCTTTTCAGTCCTTCCAGGGATGGTGACTCCACCACTGCCCTGGGCAGCCTGGGCCAGGCCTTGGCAGCCCTTTGAGAAAGAAATTGTTCCTAATGTCCAACCTGAACCTTCCCTGGCACAACTTGAGGCCATTTCCTCTTGTCCTATCACTTCTTCCTTGGGAGCAGAGACCAACCCCCACCTGGCTCCAGTCTCCTCTCAGGGAGTTGTAGAGAGTGAGAAGATCTCTCCTGAACCTCCTTTTCTCCAGGCTAACCAACCCCAGTTCCCTCAGCTGCTCCTCACAACACTTGTGCTCCAGCCCCTCAGTGTGCTGTGGCTGAGCTCAGTCTGGTAGAGCAGCACACCCAGAGGCTGGGGCAGCAGCATGGGAGGGCTGAAGCACCACGGAGGTGCCAGCTCTGGATGGCAGGTGCAAGACCAGGCTGTCCAGGGCAGGCTCTGCTGGGAGAGCAGCTATGGAACAGGCTCCTGCCTGGAGGAGGCAGTGGTGCTGTTGTCCCTGGTGAACAGCTCCCAGGCAGCTCCCAGGGCAGGTGCAGTATCTCTGGGATCTGGTACTGGTGCCTGCCAGCTCCCAGGGTCGTTCTGCACTGGTGCATAGTGCACAGCTGAAAGCTTTGCCTCAGCAGCAAAACTTCTTTAATAGAAGAAAGTTCCTTAACAGAACCTGTAAAACCAGGATCCCATGTCTGCCAGTGACTGTTAACTCTTTATCTCCTTCTAGCCTCTTTGAGGAGCAGAACTTCTTTGAAGCAGCCTCTCACAAGCCACTGAAGCCTCGAGTTCCCTCTGAAGAGGAGGATGAGGAGGAAGTGGTAGGTAGTTGCCTACTAAACTGCTTCAGACGTTGTCTCGTAGCTTGTCTGTGAGATCCTTCCCGTGGCAGTGGGAAATTGACTGGCTCCTGCTTGCTGAGCTCAGAGCTTCCTGAGCATTCTCTGGACAAATCCTGAGGGGTTTGGTGGTTGTTGAGCTTGGAGAGGTTACCTGGCCTGAGATAAGTGATGTCAGGCTCCTGCTGGCATCAAGGTAGTGAGACTTGCCAGGTTAATTGAAGGGCTTCAGTGTCTTACCCTTTCCTATTCCTTGTAGCCTGGAAACATCTCTCCTGGAATATTAAGATGTCATGTGAGAAATACAAAGGCTTCAGCAGTGAGGTGCCTGGGTATCATCTCCTTAGGCTGACAGATTTGAGAGCAAGAGCTGTGTAACAGTTCCTAAATACTGGGAAGCTGCTGAGACTGACAGGTTTCCCTCTGGTTTGACTTCCAGAGCATGAAGGGTCATCCACCTCCAGCTCCACTCTTTGGTGATGATGATGATGATGATCTGGACTGGTTGGGATGAAGAGCTGGCTGGTGAGCCCGTGAGCCCTCTCCTCTGGCATGACCTCTTCCTGTGCACTTGGCACTTCAGGAGCTGCATATGTGGGACAGTTGTGGACTACCAGGGGCTTCCCAGGCTCTTGTGCTGCAGACTGATGGGGCTTGAGAGCATGTGGCTCTCTGTGTGCTCCTGGGCACTTAGCCCCTCACTCTGACCTGACACATGCTGCCAGTGCTTGGGGTGAGCTGAGGGAAGCAGCCAGTCTTAGTGCACGTCTGTCTTGCTGTCCTACTCCTGTCACCCTTGATTCATTCATCTCAGAATTTATGCAAATAGGAACCTTGTAAAGTGCTTCAGAAGAACAAGACCTGCAGTAGGTAACTACTTTTAAAACAAAATAACCTTAAAATCTCCCCCTCTTCCCCAGGGAACATCTCCTTGGAGGTTTTCTCTTAGTGCCCAGGATGGCTCCCAGGGACTCCACACCATCTCCTCCCTGTGTGGGAGCAATGTGCAGTGGGAGGCTTGGCTGAGACACCCCAGGCAGGACACAGGTGCCCAGGGAAAGCCTTCGGGGCTGAGGCACAGTTGTGTGTTTGGAGCACATGTGGTGCTCACTGACCCCCAGCCTGCTGGGCAGGGATACCCTTAGTGGGCCTGGAGGCCTGGGCTCTGTTCCACCAACACTCCAGGCACAGGCACAGGATCTGGTCCTGGCTGTAAGATCCCCAGCTGGGTTTTGTGCAGGACCTCAAGGCTCACAGAGACCTCACAGGAACGATTGGCTGTGCAAGAAGCTCTTCTCTTTTTGTGTCCAGAGATGAGGTGGTGTTTTGTTGGCTGGGTTGTGTTTCACTGGCAGTGAAAGCAGCAGTACAGGTGTGTAATGTGCTGCTTGTCTCTCTAGTTACTGCAGCAGCCAAGCTCATCTCCTGTGCCTTTTTCTCTGCTGCTGTTTGAAGTGTGACAGTTTAGCACGAGTGGAACATGAGCTCTAACCCAACCTCACCTGGGCTCTGCCAGCAGCCAGGGGTTGGGCTGTAAGTGTTCACCCCAAGTGGACCCAGAGGGGAAAGCTGTGAGGACAGAGCTGGGCAGACACTGTGCAATTCTCACAGCACTTCTGCACTCACTGGCACTAACACAACAGGAAAACTAGGAGCTGGTCCAGGTGTCTTTAACACAAATCAACCTTCACTTAATGAAATGGAAGTGCTTAAAATAATTCCACTGCAGTTTAGTTTCTACAGCTGCCTCATCTCTGAACTGAATAGCATCTGTGTCCTCCTACATGTGATTTCCTGGGTGGAAAACAGAACAGCACTGGGCATTGCAGTAGGTGTTTGGGGTGTGGAGTGTAGCAGGGGGGCAGGTCCCTGTCCCTGGGGCAGATTGCCAAATGCAGCTAAAATTGTGGAAGAGACCAAAGCCTGTGAAGTAGCCAACCTGCTGCCATGCCAGCACTTGTCTCAGAGGGTGCATGTCACTGAGAGCCATGCCAGAAGTCAGAGCACCCAGTAATCACTCGGTGATGAACCTTTGGTGTGTGAAACCTGCCCTTGTGGGGTCCCCTTCCTTGTGCTGGTCTGAGTGTGGGTGCCCTGGCATGGCCTCAGTACTCCCTGTCCGTGGCAGTGTCCTACTGGAGGTTGTTGCCAATAGTAACAGATTCCACTTCTTGTTTCCTGTTACAGACAGACAAGCAGAGGGATTTGCATTTCACTTCTTGAAAAATAAAGTGCAATTAAACCTGTCCTTTTGGCTTGCATAGGCTTTGCTTCAGTCTGGTTTCATCTGTCTCTCAGTACCTGCAAACTGGCTGAGGTCTGACTCACAGCAGGCATTATTTCAGCCAGAGCCTCCTCTGGGGCTGTTCTTGCTGTTAAACCTCTCTCCTGGAAAAGGAGCCATGGTCTCTTGGCACTGTGTCTGCAGCTTCTTAGGGTGTCACACAGCACTGTGGTGTGGTGTATGAGGGCACAGACCCTGGTTGCTGATGGCAATCACAAGCAACTTTATTGTTCCAGCAGCTGGAATTTATACTCTTACACAGAGAGGATAATGACCAGTTGCCTTCACCCAGAAAGGGCACTGACCAATCAGTAACACCTTATACACACAGTACACTGAGGAATGAGCAAGTGACACTCTCATACACAAAGGATACTGATCAATTAACAAGGAACACTTCATAGATAAAAACAACCACTATAAATGTGGTGAAAACAGTGCACTACAAAGACATGTCAATGTGATAAGACTGGTGCTGTGAGCTGGGGGAAGGGTAGCATGCTAAGACTCTGTAGGGTGTTAAGGCCTCTGTGTGCAGCTGCAAAGCTCCTGCCAGCTGACTCCCACTTTCTCTCAGGCTATCAGACTTCTTTCTTGTGAGAAACTGAGCTCTGCTTTGTCTAGTTTCTCTCCTGCAGGAGCCTGGCCTTTGTGGCCTGTAATGACACCACACTGTGTTGCTGTGAGAAGCTGAAGTGCAGAAGATAATGGTGATGGGTGTAGGGCTTTAGGGGAGAAAGACCTTGGGCATCTCGCAGGGGTTTGCAACAGCCTGGTCTCTCCTAAGCTAGCTGCATGGAGGCAGGAGGGGTGCCTCCTGGGCAGGTGTCCTGCTAACACCTGCTGCTGCACCCGTCTGCTCTGGACGTGGATTGGGGTCCAGGAGTTGTGAGACTTGTCTCTCCCAAAGCAGGCACAGCAGTTGGCATCTCCCTAGCCCTAGGCCCGTAGCCCTCAGGGTTTTTTCTGGCCACATTTGTCCTCTGTGCCTGTCTGCATGTGGGTGAACACAAGGGAGCTCTGTGCTTCGAGGGGGGACAGCAAGCTCTGTGAGCGATGCAGGTGCCAGGTCCTGAGGAAAGGGCGTACACTGACCATCATGCAAAGGGCATTATTCTGTTTCTGGTGCTGATTCGTGGCCAGGAGGTAGACTACCCTGCAGGGAGGGACAGTGCTGAGGATGTGCCCGAGGGGAGGGTGTTGCTGAGTGAGCTGGGGAAGGAGGGAACCACTTCTCCCTGCCTGGGCCCTGGTTGCCACTCCCAGCTGCTGCCTTGCCTGCTGCCAGCAGAGGTGATGCTTTGTTCTGGTGCACAACTCCCTGCCTCGGACGCACAGAAACCACCAGAGACGGTGCTGGGTCCAAATCTGTCTTTAATGCCTCTTGTCTCATGTGCCCTTTCCCATTTCCAGTGTCCTTCTGTGAGCACCACGCTGGGCTCCCTCTTCTCGGGGAAAGGCTTTTTTTAACTGCCTTTGAACAGTTTCCCCCACACCACACGAAAGCTCTACGGGACCTTTCCCGTCCCCTTGCACCCCATCCTCGCTGCCTGCTGCGATGGCCTCAAGCGCAGCCAAGGGAATTTTCCAGCCTCTGGGCCTGCGTCACTGGGAAGCGTGGGTGGCCCCGCACCGTGACTCCTGCCGAGCTGCTGCCGTGGGCTCCAGGGGGGCCAAGAACACGGTGAACAAAAGGTGAGCACAGCCAGACCCGGGGCGGGGGGAGGAAAGTGCTGACGTAAGTTAATTTTTAGAGAGTCTGTTGCCCCAGGGCTCCGGCGTGGGGCAGCCGTGCGTCCTGAGTTGGATCCTGGGAGGTGCTGAGCCCTGGCCTCAGCCCTCTCCCTGCTCGCCTCACCAGGGCCAAGCCTGAGACGTCCCTGCCCCACTGCTGAGTCCATCCAGGCTGCCCCAGAGGAGCAGGGGGGTGGCTGCGGTGTGGGACAGGAGCCCCTCTCCCCATCTGGACTTACTTGAGGAAGACGAGCAGGAAGAAGGTGGAGACGATAAGGATGAGGATGCCCGCGGCGAAGCCGAGGCGCAGGTTCTCCATGGAGGCGATGGGAGGCTGCGTGTCCAGCATCAGCCCTCGTCCCAGCAGCCCCAGCAAGAAGGTCCCCGGAGCCTCGGAGCCCTGGCGGAGGCCGCAGGGTGACACCATCCCGCTCACGGCGAAGACGGGGGCGTGTGTCGCACAGCCCACCTCCACGGCCATGGAGCTCCCCGAGGCTTGGTGGGTGTCGGAGGGGGCACTGCTGCCTTCCTCCACCTCCTCCTCCCCACGCGGGGTCCCCGAGGCCAGTGTTGGTGCAGGCTCACCCAGAGACACCTCTGGCACCAGCGTCACCATCCTGCAGAAGGGGCAGCTGACGAAGGCGATGGTGGCAGCGCGGCACACCAGCTTGCGCAGGCAGCTCAGGCAGAGGGAATGATGGCAGGGCAGCTCCTGGGGGGCTCGGCTCCCCCCGGCCCCCCAATACGCCTCGTAGCAGATCCCGCACTCCCCGCCGGCCTCCGGCCCCGCCGCCATGGCGTTCTGGCTGCTTGCAGCCCAGCCAGCGCTGCTTTTGAAGGAGGGAGGTGGGCAATGGCCGTGCCTGGGGAGGTGTGGGTGTGGGTGTGGGGACAAGGGTGGCCACCTCCACCCCCCAACACACTGAACTTCAGTCTGGCCCCAGGGGGCCTGGTGGGCACTGGACCGGCAAGCTCCTCCTCAGCTGCCCTAGGGAAGGCTGCCCCCAAACAAAAACCTGCTCTGCTTTCCATTATAGTCTCAACACTTCCTTACTTCATTTTCGGGTGAGCTCACCAGTGGAGGACAACAGCCCTACCCACCCAATGCATCCATTTCACACCAGGCCTGGGGCATACATGTCACCCAGCACAGGAGATGGCTCCAGCCAGCAACCAGCACAACCATCTCAGGAGGTTCAGGTGAGCCTGGCTGGGACGTGCCGATGCCACAGGGTGGTCGTGCTGAGCAAAGGGCAGCTGCAGACCACTACAGCCCTGCACTGCTTGAAGCACAGGGCAAGGATATTCCCCCCTTCTCACCCCAACCTCTGAAATGCCCAAGCACAGCCTGAGGTGACATGGGCCATCGATGGTGGGGACAAGCTGGCAGTCCCCAGGCTCCTAGGTGATGCTCCAGCTGTTGTGGTGTTGCTGTACAAGGCTGAGCAGGGTTGGCCCCGCAGCTACTTGGGGGCGTGGTGGCTCTGAGGACAAAGGGCAGCCTGGCACTGCAGAGCCTCCAGGAAGAGCTGACACTTACAGGCAGGCAGTGGACCTTACCCTGAGCTCCTGTCACTCATTACACACCCCAGCACACACCAGCGGCACGAAGGCAACCCCCCAGTTGCGGTGGGATTGGATGGGACAGTCTGCAGCATCGCTGGTGCTCAGCAGGTCTCAGGGGCAGCCAGCAGCACTGGGATGTCTCTCCTCGCTCTCCAGCCAGACGCGTAGGGCTCCCAGCAGGGTCCCTGACTGCCCTGTAGCAGCAGGGTGCAGGGGGTGCTCCCTGTGAGGCTGGGGTTCTGCAGAGGACGGCTATGACCTGTCACCCTCCCTGTTGCCTCACCATGCTCCCTCCCCGGCAGGCTGGCAGCTGCCTCCTTCCTCCTCCACGATCCTGGGCAATGCCAAGCACTTCCACTGCCAGACTCACCCCGCCCCCTGCCAGGTAAGCCCCTCCCGGAGCCTTCCAGCCTTCATTCAGGCACCATCCTCGCCAGGGCTCCTCTCGCTGCACTCCAATCACCAGCTGCTCCCACGTGTCCCCATGCCTGGTTCCCCACCCAAGGACCCAGCAAGTCTCTGGCTGGGACTTGCCAGCTCCTAGGTGCAGCAGCAGCTCAACACAAAGTCCCCGGGGCTGTCCCAGGAGCCTCAGCCGAGGCCAGCAGACCTGACCCAGCAGAGCCACTGAGCATGTCCCCAGGACTGCTGTTGCCACACCACACCGCGCACCAGCCGCTGGGCCACCTCCACGCGGCCATACACGTGTCCACGGGGACACTCCGCATGGGTGTAGCACGAGGTGACCCCAGCGGACAGTCCAAGGTCTGCCCCTGACCAAAAGTCCCTGGGGCTGCTCTGCAGCAAGAAACACCCTTGGAATAAATAGCCCAAGAGCCTCAACTTCCTCCCCCTTTCACATGGGAGAGGTGATGCCGAGACAGCCGTGGCCGTGCTGGCTGGTCCCTGCTCCACAGCCCCTAGCTTTCAAGCATCCTCCTCCTCCTCCAGAAGGAACAAGGCAGCCCATAACCACCAGCAGAAACCAGCTGCTTTTTAATAGCTTCTCCTGGGGAAAGTGCCAAGGGGGGACCAGGCTTATCTCTGCCTTGTATACTTCAAGGGCATGAGGTGAAAGCCAGACTGGGATCGTTGCTCATTAATGATGATGGAGAACCAGCTGCTTGCCAGGACACGGAGGCAGTGTGCAGCTCCAGCCCCATCCCACCTGCTCACTGCTGGACTTGTCCTGGCAGCAACACTTCCTGGTCCCAGCCTGTATTTTTTGGATGCAGGATCCCACTGAACATCTCTGGCCCAAGCAGGTCACTCGAGTCCTGGAGCTGTGGCTTTTGTAGACTGCCCTCTACCCCAGGAGGATGAATTAGGGGTCAAGGACCTTCTCACTCTGTTTTCTCCTGGCATCCACTGCTCATGGCTGCAGCCCCAGAAACACCCCCCCAATGGGTGGCCAGAGCAGAAGTTCCAGCCCTTTGGCATGACATTGGTGCAAGACACTGTCAGCACCCCAGAGCCCTCATAGAGTCCTCCCACAGAAGAGTCACCCACCTCTGGGCAACAGCACTCGATGCAGGAGCATGGCAGGGCCCTGGCCACAGCGAGGGAGCTGCAAGGTCACTCTGGCTTCAGAGATGGCACTAACTGTGACCCTGCTGGGTGAGGGGCAATTCTGAAGGCAAATACATTAGTCAGAGAGGAGGGGCCATAGGTGTACCCAGTTCCATCACCCAGTGCTCCCTGGCAAGAGGATGCTGGGTGGGCAGGGAGGAGGAGGCAACGCAGATGAAGGAGGAACTCAAGGCAGAGGTTAAGAAGCCACCAGGGAACCTGGAGGATGCTGAGACTCCTGGGTGCAGCCTGCAGCCAGCACAGGGCTGTGCACAGGGAGGGCAGTGCTGGCCATGCTGTGTGGGTGTCTGTTAATACTGAAACGGAGCAGAAGGGGGCAGTGCGCCCCGGGAGGTGGATGGAGCAGGTGCCAGGCAGGCTCCACCGCTCCCCAGCCTGCCTAGCCGCTGTGGAAGATGCGGATGCGCTGTGCGATGTCCTTGCGGCACAGGGGACAAGCCTGCAGCTGCTCACAGCAGCTCTGGCAGCAGCAGACGTGGCCACAGGGCAGGAAAACAATCTGGGTCTGGTGAAGGAAGAGACAGAGGAGACACAGAGAGTGCTGCTGTCCTGTAACACTCACGCCAGCACCACTGTACTCCAGCAGAGGAGGAAATGAAGCTGAAGGAGATGGGGATCACCCAGAGGTGTCCCAGCCCCACACCCCAAGCTCCATCCCTGGGCACAGCCCAGGGCTGTGTGTGCAGAGGGTCTGGGCTGTGCAGACAGCACAAGAGCAGTGGGCCTGATCCGTGGGGCAGAGCTGAACTAAGCAGCTTCCCTTGACTATTGCATGGACAAACCAGTACAGGGGCTCAGCGAGCTCCTTCCCAAGCCCATGAGGAGCTCTGCCCTGCCCCCCTCCCTGCTTCGATGCCTGAGCCAGGCTGTGCTCAGGAGCTAGAGGGATGAGCATCCAGGCACTGCCCACGTCCAGGCTGAGGACACAGATGTGGGGATATGCTTGATGTTGCCCTCACTCCCCTCCCCTGCTCCAGCACCACTCATGTGCCAAGGTCTCACCTCCAGCTCCATGCACACAACACACTCTGACTTCTTCTCATCCCACTGCAGTGGAGGAGCTGTTGGGACTGCAGGGCTCGGGGGTTCCTCAAAGGGGGCGCTGGGTTCTGGGGCTGCAGGGACCTCGGCATCCACTGTCCTCAGCAGCTCTGCAACCACAAGCAGAAGAGCTGAGCACCAGGAGAGCTGCTCACCTCCCACCCAGCCAGCACACATGGGGATGGCTGCAGGCAGATGGGTGCTCAGGGCTCTGATGAATAACAAAATTGATAGGACCAGCTTGGCAGTGCAGCCTGTGCCCTGCCAGCACTCCCTGCCCTGCCTCTTCTCCTCACACACCAGCCCTGCATGGCTTCACTCCCCAAAGGGAAGCATCTAGCCCCACAGATCTCCCCATTCAAGGCTCAGGTACATGCTGCAAGTGTGAAAAATCAGAGACCAGGCAGAAAAGAACTGGTGGTACCTGGGATTGTCTTGGCCACAGCCAGGATCTCCTGGGCTCGCTTGAGGATGGCACGTTGCAGGCCAGCCTCCATCACGCCGATCTGCAGGGCAAGAGGAAGACTGTTAGCTCTCAGAGGGGACAGGAGGTGACTTATGTCCCCATGGGACAATGCAAACTCAGGCCTCACTGGCAAGACCTTGCCACACCAAGAGAAGAACGTCCATCAGGTGTCAAAGCCAGATAAGGGAATTCCCTGGCTTCCATTTGTACCACAAAGAGCACCTGAGGGATGCTGAAAGACAGAGCTAAGCTCAGCTCACCCTGCACCTACAGCAGAGCGCTCTCACTCACAGGATGGGCACAGAGCAGCACTGGCAGCTCTCCCTTCTGGGAGGTGCCACCCAGGAGCACAAACACTGCTTCCTGCCAGGCCTGTCACGGGCACAGCCACGAGCACGGCTGGGCTCGGAGTGAGAGCAGGGTCAGCGTTGCCCTGCACTGTGTAGCTGCTGTCTCATACCTTTTCCAGGTCACTGGCAGTCATGGTGCTGAGTGCTTGCAAGGATATCCGATGGTGTGCAAAGACTGGCACGTACTGTTCAGCAGACAGCTCCATTAAAAGGTTCACCAGCTGCTGCTCCATGCCCTCCTCCTGCAAAACACAAGGTGAGCTCCCACACTTTGCTCTTGAGAAAAGGCAGCAGCAAGGCTGCCAGCACAGCCAGGCAGTGTGCTCCTTCCTGCCCTCTGCCCTGCTCGAAGCATTCTGCATCCTCAAAGAGACTAAAGCTCAAAAGCTCAACAGCCAGAGGAGCTCTGGCCCTCTGTGTTTTACAAGCACAGCTCAAAATGCTGGTTTGGGAAGAATGAAACATAAACATTTTGGTAAATTCGAGCCCATATACACTACAGAGAGAGCTCAGATCCACCCCTGTGGGGCCACCTCTGTGAGTAACAGCCCAAAGTCCTGGCTCAGTACAGCAGGGCAGAAACGGACAGGAGCTTCTGCACTCAGATGGATTTGCAGGAGAATTTGGGGAGTCAAACAGAAGTGTCTGGGGGCTTAGCTGGAACAAAAAGCCCTGCCTGAAGGTACTTGGAGTCCTCTGCCCCTGGCAAACAGTGTAGTGGGATGGAAGCTCCTGCTGTCAGACAGCTGAGCTGTTGGCTGCACAGACACCTGGGCAGTTCCATAAGCTCCAACCTACAGAACTGAGAGAGGGCTTCTGGGCAGCCCTGCTCACAGCACGATAGCTAAATGCAAGGCAGCCCAGGGGCTCCCCTGGTTTGTCAGCCTGTGCTAGGGGTCTGCGCCCTGCTCCCTGCCTCAGCTGAACCTGTGGGTCCAGGCAGGGCTGCCTTCAGTCCCCTGCCCCCCACTCTGCAGAGCAGAGCACAGCTACAGTGGAAGCATTAGCTGCAGCAGTGACCTGGAGCTTCAGGGAGAGAGGCTTCTGGTTGAGCAGGCGCTGGTACTGGATCAGCCAGTAATTCTCCTGTTGGGTTTCACTTTTGGCCTCCATTTCCAGCTGAAAAACAAACTCATGCATTCAGCAGCAGAGATAACATTGCAAGCAGTATTCAGTTCAGGGCAGCCTGAGTTGGACATGCAGGAGGAGAAACCAAGAGCCTGGGGTGTGTAAAGCCAGTTCACAGCACTGCAATGGGTATGAGCACAGCTAAGGTTGGAAGTTGACCTTCTGCAGGCTTGTCCCCCTTGGATCCCCACAGCCAGTCTAGAGTTGTGCATCCCTCTGGTCACTTGGCCCCAGACATGTGACCCGGTCACCTGAAGGTCAGGTGAGTCTGGAAGTCTTCAGGATTACAAGGGCAAGCACAAGGATCTTGAAGGGTTGTGCTCATGCCCCTCTTTGACCCCCTTTCCTGATGGAACCGAGATTGATGATGGTGCCTCACAGTGCACCAGGGAGTGACACTAACCGTGGCCCTGAGAGCTTAGATCAGCACTTTTGAATTAGTCTCTGGATCTGGACACCATCCTTCAGAGCCCTCCTCTGTTCCCCTATGCCCCAATGCTGAAGCATGGACCCTCTCCCTGCAGCCAGGCCATGCACTCCCTCAGCCCCAGCAGCCTGGTTACCAGTATTTGTTGCAGTTCCTCTTCCCTTCTCTTCTTCTCCTTGAGCAGCTGCTGCAGCAGGGAGCCAAGCGCTCGGCGTTGCTCTGCGATCACTCCCTGCAACAGAGGGACTCTGGCATCCACATCTCTGCACCCTACAGCTGGGAACAACCACCCTGACCCCATTTCCAGCAAAGCACTTACCATAACCAAACCAGTCCCAGCAGACCTGGAAGCCCTGTGCTCCATGGCCCCTTGTCCTGGCTGAGCAGACAGCCTGAATCCTCTCCTTAGCAGCTGCCCTGGCAGACCCAAGCTGCACCCATTTCTTTTGGTCCTACACTATTACCTGGTGACTATTACCTGGTGGTGCCAACCCCCAGCACATCCTGGGCAGCCCCAGACCACGCTGGCCTGCAGCAGCTCTTCATCACTCCACCAGAAGTTCAGACAATGGCATTGCAAGTGTTCATGGCCCCCTCTTCGACTGAGAAAAAACATCTGAAACTAGGTCTAGAAGCCTGGAGGTAGGTCTGGAAGCAGGACAGGTAAGGTTGGCAAACCTCCTCTGCCTTTGGGACACTTGCTTTCACTGGGGTCTCACTAGGTCCCTGGGCAGGGGAAGTCACCACTGCAGCCACACTGCTGGTAAATGAGAGGTTCATTGTCTCAGGAACATCAGACCCTGACATCTCTGCATTGCTCAGTCCCAGCTCACACCTGCTGGAAGGATCACTGACTGAGCAGGGGCCAGTAGTCATTGGCCACAAGGACTTCAGATGTTCATGTACAAAGGGACAAGGATTGTGTTAGAAGGATGGCCTCCTACAGAAGTGATCAGCATCTGGACCCTACAGAGGGCCAAGGTCCTGTGGTTCAGCAGGAGACAGGTACACCTGCCTCTCAGAGGCAACCCCACTGTTAGCTGGTCAGAGATGCTTTGCTGTGACAGAGGCAGGAACACTGCTGCATCAGGACCTCCACAGAAGTGAGAGGGACAACTAATGACACATGTGAGCTGCTCCAGCTGAGAAACCCAAGCAGCTTCAGCTTGAGATGAGCTCTCCTGTCCACCTGCACTGCTGACACCCCCCAGGACTGCTCTCTCCCAGGCTGACCTTGCAAGAGATCTCTGCAAACACCTCCCTTTCTCAGGGTGCTTTTGGCTCTTCCTGCTTCCCAATGATTTATCAAGTTCATTAGTAAAGCACTTGTATACTGGGGGAGGAAGCAACTGTCTGCTGCATGGGAGGTATCAAGCATGACAGCAGAAGAGCTTCTCCCCAAGCACTCTGTGGGTACTGCCTGTGCACTGGCAGTTCAGTCACAGCAGGGAACCTCTGGGCTGCAGCCTGCTGAAGGGCTGGTGGGTCTCCAGAGAGGTGAATCTGCCTTACACCTTGTTTCCTAGCATCCAGAGCTGACACTGCAAACGTTCTGGGCTGCCTGCTAGGCTGCAGGCAGGTACTAGGGCAGAGACTCATCTTCTGCACTGCCCTGGAGCTCCTGTGGTCACCAAACAGGGATCACCCAAGTCCTGCATCATCTGAACCACACCTGCCTGGGGTTCCTTGGTCTTCCCTGCATGAACTTTGGGTGATCTCCCACCATTAGGCCTCCAACACTGCAGCATTATACAGAGGAGCTGCAGGACTTATGGTAGTGTAACCCAAATCTCACACTTCAAGGTGTCCAGCACAGGGCTCAGAGGCAACCCTGTCCTACCAGCCTGCTGGGCACTGCTCTTGGGAAGTGTGTGCTGACTGAACAGGTGACCTGAGCTGCCAAACAGCACATACAACAAAACAACTGATGAGAAGGCACAACAACAACATGTAAAGCCAAGCTGCTAAAGCCAAACTTGCTATTCCTCGATGTGATGGAGTCATCCCAGCCATGGGGGGATGGTGAGGCAGAGCTGCCTGGGAGACAAGGCTTGGAAACAAAACACACACACCAATGGAAGAAGACATGTGATGAGCAGCAGGCAGGTGTTTCTGGGACAGCCAACAACTGGATCACAGAATCCTTCCCCCCCCAGCAAACCTGCACTGCCCACTGCTATCAGGGCTGGCTCCTCTGCCTCTCCCCTGAGAACACAGCGGGATGGTTAGGAGCAGCAGCATGTTCCCATGTCACCACCACAGAGGGGTTTGTGGTGTCCTGGGGGCAGGCACCCTTCTGCCTAAGCACAAAAACGACTGGAAACTGCAAGGAGCAAAAGAAGCAAGTGGAGCTTTTGCAATCCCAGAGCAGAGAGGGTGGTGGGACAGCCCCAGAGCCCTACATACCTGCAGCGTCTCTGTGTCCAGTTCTTGCCTCTTTAACTCCAGCTGTGTCAACTGCAATAACTCTCTTTCTATTAATTTAATCTAAACAGAAGATGAAACATTTTTTACTGACATTTGAAATTACTTTAATTTATGCCCTTTTAAAATGAAGTCTAACTCTCTGCCCTGGGAGGGATGGCACTGCAGAGCAACCCAGAAGTTTGGGGAACCTGCTAATGCCCTTCCCTGATGACACGTGCTCTTTGTCTCTTGCCTGAGGAGCTGTGTCCCTGCTCTCTAATTGTCTCTCTGCTCTAAACACCTTCTCTTCAAGTTTAGAAGCACACTGCAATCAGTTCATTCAGCCAAAACTGCTGTCAAACTTCCTCTTCTGCAGCCACTCTGAAAGGCAGCAGCTGATTGCCAAAGTCCTCCTGGCACCACCACTCAAACTGCAGCTTAAGTGGGACCAGGTCCTGGTTTCTAGGTGCTCCAGCAAATCCCACAATGACATATGCTCTTTCAGGTTGGGCAACTGAGACACAGAGAGGTGAAGTGAGTTGCCCAAGATCCCACAGCAAAGCCAAAATGAGAGCCCAGCTCACCTAACTGCAAGGCCATCTACCATCCCCAGGCCATGATGCTTAATGTCTGCCACCAACCACCAAATTCCTGCCAACACTGGGCTCAGCAACAGGTGGCACCTGGGGTCCTGCCTGCTCACTGCCTGGGCTGGGTGTTGGTGGGGTGGGCTGGATTTCAACAGTCAAAAGTCCAGTACTGGTATGAGGGAACAAAATCCCTCACATTTGTTTGTAAAGCAAATGTGAGCAAACTGCAGGGCTCTTATTGATGAACTCCAGCAATGGGGAGCTGTTAGACTCATCTCTTGGATGGTCCATGTGTAAACCACAGGCTTCCAGCAGAGACTGGTCACTGAGTGACTCAATATATCCAAGCTGTTAAGCTTATCCACCAGCTCCTGGCCTGAGTCTTTTCTGCTGGTGTCAGATCAGGAGAGGCAAGATTCTGGAGACTCTGTCAGAAGGCAGCCACTCATCTTCATGCATCAACCACCACTGCCTTCTCCACCAGCTCTCCCTCTTCCCCCTGACTACTGCACTACACCTTCTGCAGAATGAAGCTCAGAAAGGCAGGCTAAGAATGGGAAAGAAAAGGTGAACTTATGGCTCAAGGTGCAGTTCCAAGGTGCTGGATGGAGATGCAGTGGACTCATGTGGAAACAGCAGCAGGCTGTACACAACCTGAAGGGAATTCTGAAGGAAGCTGCTGTTGCAGAGCACCCCTACAGAGCCAATGCTGCTCTGTCCTCTAGTGACCACTCTCCAGCACTTCACCCACATCAGTGCTGGGATGATTGAAGCAAAGGCAATTCCACACTTCACAAACCTAAAACCTGTGTTGACATGCCCTCCTACAGAGCTGGGAGACTGTAGGTTATCCAGCCAACACTGCCCAAGGCCTCCTTACAGAGCCCTTAGCAATGCAAGAGCTCTTCATTTCCTCCAGACCCTGCTCTGTGCTCACAGTGCTTTGATCTTCCTCAGAAGTGTCTCATCGAGTTGTGGCATGAGCTGAGCAGCTGGTTGCTCTTCTCACTGTTGCTGACTCACCTGGTTCCTGATCTGCCTGTGCATAAGATCTTTCTTCACTTGGAGAGCTTCAAAGGCAGCTTTCTGCATCTCAATCTAAGAGATAGAGACCATCCTGCTTAGTTCACCTGGAGAGCTTCAAAGGCAGCTTTCTGCATGCCAATCTAAGGGCCAGAGACCATCCTGCTTAGTGAGAGCTGTTCATACAGCTCCAAATGGGCTGAGAAATTCCACTAGCTTTGCAGTGACTCATGTACAAGCCCCTGAGCAGTGCTCACTCTGAGTGACCACACCATCACTCAGATCCCACCCTCCCAAAAGGTAAAACCCACAGACAAGACAGACACAAAGTTCCAGCCAGGTTCTTCAAACACACATTTGGAATGCTCTGTGTACACCCCACTGCTCATTTTCAGCAGTACAGGTTGTGCTGGTCTCAGGTTCCACATGAGGTATTTAAAATGAGCAGAGGCTTTGAAAATGCTTCCTGTAGGCAGCTTGTCCCAAGTTACCCAGCAAACCTGCCAAAAAAGACAGGACCTCTCCCAAAATCCTCTCTGTTACGCCAGACCAGTTTTGCTTCCCATGGTCTGTGCTGCTGTCCTTCCTGAAAATGTGCTGTCTAGTAAAACACCACACATTTATCTCTCAGCCTCACCAATCAGTTTGTCAGAATACCAGAGACTCCTGAGTTTACCATGCTGTGTTAACTAAAATGACTTCTGCACACAGCCCAGCCCTGCCACCAACGCTCCTGTGATCCAGCCCCTATCCTGCTTTCAACATGCAGTTGCTCTCCCTCAGTCTCCCCTGCAAGCAGTTTTCTCCCTTGCCTACCTGCTGCAAGATCTGACCAACAGCTTTGTTCTGATCCAGCTGTTGCCAAGCCAGGATCTGCTGGAACTTCTGGTCCATCTCAGCTAGGCTGCAAGAAGAGGGATTTGCCATGGAGTTACTACTGGGTCTGAGGCTCTCAGCACAAACAAGAGGAACAGTGGACAACAAGGAATCCAGGAATGGAGAAAACTGTTACTGGAAGCTGACAGATTTAAAACCTCCTTCCCTACAACCAAACCAAACCTGCACCACAGCCCAAGGCAGAGCAGAAGCACCACTGTCTGCATGTGCACAGCTCAAAGTCCAAGCAGGGGCTGCTGCTCCCCCAGCAAGTGCTCAGGTGAGAAGTGCTGTGTGGGTATCCTGCTCTGGGAGGGGTGTGCTGGGGATGGAGACCCAAGCAGTGTGGCCATAAGATACCATCTCCAATGAGTCAATATTCCAGGTAAAGAAATGCATGCACACCAGTTCTCATCAAAATACAGACATCTTCTGGAGGTTTGGCCCCAATCCAAAAGACAAAATCTGAATTATTTTTCCCCTTCATAAAACATGTATAACTTCCATAACTGTGATGGATAGTGCTGCACCATCAAGGTGGAGAATTCCATCTACAAAGGGCTAGGAAGATGCTGAGGGCACTGGAGCATCTCTGTGAGGAGGAAAGGCTGAGAGCCCTGGGGATGCTTAGCCTGGAGAAGAGCAGCCCCAGAGGGGAGCTGCTCAATGCTGAGCAAGAGCTAAAGGCTGGAGGCAAGAGGCTGAGGCCAGACTCTGCTGAGTGGTGCCCAGGGACAGGCCAAGGGGCACTGGGCACAAACTGGAACCCAGGAGGTTCCACCTGAGCAGGAAGAGAAACTTGTTTGGTGTGAGGATACCAGAGCCCTGGCCCAGGCTGCCCAGAGAGGCTGTGGAGTCTCCTTGTGTGGAGAGATTGCAAAGGCAGCTGGAGGTGACCCTGGGCAAGCTGCTGTGGGTGCCCCTGCTTTAGCAGGGGGGTTGAACTGGATGACCCCAGAGATCCCTTCCAACCCTCACCATACTGGGATTCTATGATTCTACAAATCACCTGCACATGCAGGCAGGACTGTGTCTGCCCACTGCCCTCTACTGGGCCAGTCACAGGCACATAAGGTTGTTTCTGGTCAGTGCCAGATGCTGCCAGATTAAAACTTCTCAGCCTCTGGTAAATATGGAGATGCAGAAGGCTCTGTACCTACAGAAATGCAACGAGGCCAAACAGCACCCTCAAGACAATGCTGGGAGGTGAGGAAAGCAGCTCAGTGCTGGAGCTGGACACTGAACTGGCTAGCAAACAGGAAGAAGAGCAGTCTGACTTCAGCCTCCACATTTAGCAGAATACAGAAAGTAAAATAAAGTGTAAAAAAAAATTTAACAGGTAATAGCTCATCCAAAGTTGATGAACATGCACATCCTTGTGGTTACAAGGTGGCTCATTTAATCAAGTCTCATTTAATCAAGCATTCCAGCAGCTGCAGGACTTCCTGAGTGTATATATTATATATGTGACTGTGTGTATATATATATATATATATATATATAAAAATTATTTATTCATGTCATGATAAATGTCATTGTCAGTTAATTTAGCTTGGAGAAGAGGAGACTAAGAGGTGACCTCATCTATGCTTTTAAATATGTGAAGGGTATGTGTCAGGAGGATGGGGTCAGGCTCTTCTCAGTGAGGCCCAGTGACAGGACAAGAGGCAACGGCTGTAAGCTGAAGCACAGGAGGTTCCATGTGAATACATGTAGAAATGTTTTCCCAGTTGAGGTGCCAGAGCCCTGGCCCAGACTGCCCAGATGGGCTGTGCAGTCTCCTGCTCTGGAGAGATTCCAAACCTGTCTGGACAGGCTTCTGTGTGACGTGGTCTAGGGAATCCTGCTGTGGCAGGGGGTTGGACTAGATGATCTTTCCAGGTCCCTTCCAACTCCTAACATTCTGTGATTCTGTGATACTCTGTCCTGATACTCTCAAAGCATACTTGAAAGACTTGTAGCTAGGAGGTTTATCTCTTATATATGCTCATTTGATTTTTCCATTAGGCTAGAAGAAAATTCCCTGTTGTCTCCTAAAACTACTGCTTCTTAATCCAAACACAAAAACTTCTAGAAGAGCTTGTTTCTGGCAACATTCATGTTTTGAGTTGAATGCTGTTTTTCTTAGGTTGCTTACTTATTATATCAATACTTAAAATTATGTATTTTGGTTAAAACTGAATCCCAGAATATTCCTTTTTCTGATTGTTTCTGCCCAAGTCTGGTTCTGGATAACCACAACTGTTTGGACTCAATGGTCTTAAAGGTCTTCATCAATCTAAATGATTCTATGATTGTGTGAATTACACCAGGGACAGTATCACAGGGACAGAATCACACCAGCAGCACCAGCCCCAGCCTTCTGCCCCCATACCTGGAGCAGGCCTGGTTGACAAGGTCTTGCCGCCGAGACTCGTAGGTCATTTGGATGAGCTTGTTCTTGTAGCTCTCAGCCAGCATTTCTTGCATGGCAGCTAGGAGAGAAGAGCTGTCAGTTTATGTCTGCTGACCCTCAGATGGGCTGCAGCTCTGCCTGTCCCACCACAAGTAACCCACCCTTGGGCTGACAATACACACACCACTTCCACTGCAGCCCCAGCAGTTCATGGGCATCACGAGCAGGAAAGGCTCTCTAGCACCATTCTTCTTTACCATACACCTCCTGCCTCATGAACTCAATCAGTTAACATCTCTTTGGTACCTCTGAAGTATGAAGCACTTTCTGTGCTTACATCCAGCCTCACAAACTCTTAGCTACACAGGGAGCCTGCACCTCATGGAGAACCACCAGCTAGCTGAAGGTGGAAGCATGGATCAGCTATGGTACATGTGCAATGCAGCTCTGTCCCCACTGCACCAAGCAATGTAGCAAGAGCACACTGTGACAGAGCACCTCCCCCCTGGCTGTCACCTCTTCAGTGCATCTCCAAAGAAGCCAAGTCTTTCTTGCACCTGACCACCCCAGAGAGTTGTCTGGACTCACATGCCACTTCCCTTCTGCGCAGCTGCTCTGTCTCCTCCTGTGTTATTGCCATCAGCTGCTCCATCCTTATCCTGCCAGACAAACAGCAAGAGTTCAGACAAGCACTCTCTCACTTCTCCTCCACCAGAGCTCAGAGCTTAAGGGCTGGGCAGGTTCACCTTGCCACCTGCTCAGGAAAGCCATGTGCTTTTCAGGGACACAAAAGTCTCAGTGATTTCTTGGTAAGGAACCTCTAAGTCTATGGGAAGTAACATAAATCTTGCTCAAAATCATGCTACTTCTCAGACTGGAAAGATGATCCTTCTGGGAAACAGAACATCTGTACAACATGCTCTCACCAAACATGGTACCAGTCCCTTTTTATGCTTTCCTGTCTCTTGAGGTTGTTGAGAGCTTTGAAGCTGACCTCAGTGAGCAGTGCCACTGCAAGCAGCAGCCTGGCCTCCCCTCCCACCTCCCTGCCCTTGTCCCAGCACAAACACAGATGCCAGTTAACAGATCAGGAACTGGTGTGGCTGGTAAACTATCTGACATACAAAGGGATTCTTTTCACCCAGGCCAGTGTGCCCATGCAGTTTACTGTGCCACAAAACAAACAGCTAAAGGGGCAGGGGAGAGATGAGGACAGCCACTTTTGGAGGCAAAGCCAGCTCAGAGTGTTGGCTGAATGGCAGCATGGCTTTCAGTGTCCCAGCCTGTACACATGACTGGACAGTCTTCCTCATGACTTGCTTTCCAACAGATGTAGGATTTCTGTTGGTCCTTGGGAATGCAATACTGGGGTTTGTTACCAAACTCCTTAGCTAAGACCATTCAGAGATGACAAAGAGATAAAATCATTATCCCACTGGGTTTGCCAGACTGGGTAAGACCAGGCACATCTAGTTCAGAGTCCTGCCTCCAACAGTGACCAGAACCAGCTATAGGTATGAGATGAACCTCCCCTGACTTAAGCTGGATTCAGAATGGTGGCTCTCAGAGGAAGGTCCCAGCCTTCTTCCAGCTTCTTGCCTCTT
The DNA here is from genome assembly GCA_013399015.1 of Galbula dea. Classification (NCBI taxonomy): domain Eukaryota; kingdom Metazoa; phylum Chordata; class Aves; order Piciformes; family Galbulidae; genus Galbula; species Galbula dea. Next base: position 1,343,895 of record VWZX01010910.1, on the reverse strand, counting down.
TTCTGGAAGAGCTTCTTTCAAGACTCACCTCTCATTCTCCAAGGATTTCAGAATGTCTGAACTTTGCTTCTGCCTAAAAAAAAAGGTAAATCAAGAAGTTTTCATCCAGCTGAGCAGGACATCCTTCTCCCTGAGGGCAGCAAACAGCTTTGCTTCTCATGCACAGAAGGGCAGCTTTAAGCACGCTGGTAAAGTTGTGTCAGCCCCAGCCCAGCAGGAAACCCAGCTCTACCTTCAAATACCCCAAATATGCAGCTTCCAGGAGGAATTCAACACTGCAAAACTCCAAGAGCACACAGATGTGTGAAACACAATTTACAAGGTGTCAGATTCCACTTCCTTTAAATGGGACCTGGGCAGTTCAGCAGCTAAGGCACCTCCTACAGACATCAGTCCTGATCTGAAACACTCAGAAAGGACAAATAACACAAGCTCCTGAGGGACAGAGATCACTGCAAGATACCCTGGGCCCATACCTCTGGTTGTCCTCTAGCAGCTTCTGGATCCTCCTGGTGCTGCCTTGCTCTGCTTGCTTCAGCTGCTGCAGCAGCTTCAGGCGCTCCTCCTCCACACAGCGCTGGTGCTTGCTCAGACCCTCCTCCAGCCTCAGCTGCTCCTAGGCCAAAGCAGGACAGAACCAAAGAAGGTGATCAGTCTAGGAAAGGCAGTGTCTTCTATAGGGCCTGCCCAGACACCTACCTCTCTCACTGTCTGCAGTATCCCATCCTTCTGAGTGCTGAGCTGCTGAACAAGCAGAGCATGTTCTCTCTGCCCCATGTCCAGGTGTCGCTCAAATTCCAGCTTCTCCTGCATTTTTTTTTCCTGAGGGCAAGAAGAAAGATGAATGACAGAAATCAGTAGAGTGCTAGCTCTGCTCCTCCCCAACAAATCCTGGCAAAAGTGTAAAATGAAGCACAGTAATTCCCTTGACTAGAAAAAAGCCAAATGGCAAACAGGAGGCTTGGCTAGGGGATGGAAATGTTCTCTCCTTAGGAGTCAAAACACTGTGAAGCAGAAGCTGCTGCTCTCTTTGTGACAGTCTCCAAACTCCCCACAACTCATTTCAAAGTCAAAAAGCCAAAATCCCTGGACACCAACCCAGAGAACTGAAACAGCCAATACAAACACCCAGAGGGAAGCCCAAAATTAAGGCTGTGTTCAATTCCAGATGGCAAGGGGACTCCCTTGTCTGAAGACAACAGACTGAAGGCAGCAGCCAGATATGAGCAGCTCTAGGCAAGGGGAGAGATGAACTGCATAACAGGAGCTTCTGATTATTTCAAAGTGAGCCTTGCATGGGGGAAGGGATAAAGACCAGCAAATAAAAAGAAGGGGAAACTAATAATACAGCCAGCTGAGGGGAACAGAGGACAGGGACAAGGAATGCTAGGACAGAGCAGGGACAGTGAGTGGCACCATGAGCCAAAGGACCAAGGTAGGAGCTGGAGTTTGGAGCAGGGATGTACTGAGCAGTCTGTGCAGGGACTGCTCACATATCTGCCCACCTCCTGTGAAAAAACAAACTGAGCTTCCAGCACAGAGAGGCAAGAAAAGAAACCACCTGGTGTGAAAGCTCTCAGATTGAACTCTGCAAACACAGAGCCATTCACACCGGAACCACTCACTCCTGAGAGGCTGCAGCTCATCAGCTGGGTGTAGCTGAGGAGTCAGCCACAGATCCTGAGAGAGGCAGCAGCTCATCAGCTCTGTGTAGCTGAGGAGTCAGCCACAGATTCCCCCCCACTCCCACCTGTCTTCTGCAGTGAGCAGTGAGCATCTCTGGGAGGTTTCTGCTGAGAAACTGAATAAAGGGAGGGAAAAACTGCAGCTATTCTGCAGATACAGCACTTGCAGGAGTTCACCCTTACCTTCCTCTTCTCATAATCCAAGAATCTGTTCTGAAAAACAAGCAATATCAACAGACAGTTACTCCCATCATCAATTCTTTGCAGGTATTATTAGCCCACATTCTACCTTCTCCTAACTGAGTAAAGACACTGACCAAAGGCACAAGAAGATTTAACACAGCCACAAAGTCCAGTCATTCATGCTTCTCAAGGGTCAAAGCCATTTACTCTGTACTTGCTAAACACCACAGGAACTAGCAGAGCTTATCACAATTACATGCCCAGCCTCACCTCTTCCAGGCAGTGCTAGCACTGGGCTGGAATCACAAGGTTCTTCTGTAGTTTGCTGTCCCCCCAAAACTCACATGTTTTACCATGCTGCAGACACCATGTGACACTGTCAGCCCTGTCCCTCGACTGCATCACTGCTTTCAAGAACAGAGACAGGTGTTTAGGATGTGTGCTGCAGGAGTCAGCAGTGGAAACACCATCCCCTACTGTCAGGCAGGAGATGACCCACCCATGCCCACACTGCTATGCCTGCTTCTAGGCACTGATGCTCTCTTGATCCTAAAAGACACATCTTGTGGTGGGGAAGGTGATAAGGGAGGTGTGCTAAGTGCTGTGAGATCATTGATGGAGATGAGAGACAAATCCCAACACCTTCTCACCCAGCTTCAGCCAGAGCAGAGCCTCACCTGCCACTCCATCTCCCCCTCCAAGTACTTATGCACTGCCCTGTCCACTCCATCCACTGAGGTTCCTCCTCCATCACTCTCTGGCATGGGGAGCAGATACTGGGAGGGAGGGTAGTATGCAATTCCACACTCTGGAAGGTATGAGACACAAAACAAGAACATTTAGTGCTTAAAGACCTCCTTGGCTGGGTGGTGGTTGGTGTGTCAAACTGTTTCCAACCATGTTCCCTCTCCCCACACACAAGTGAGTTCCCAAAAGAGCTCCTCCACATCAGGCAGGCTTACAACAAGCAGCTCTGAGGGGAGATAGTGCCACCCCATTCCCACCTGTCGGTGCTCGCTCCACATGTTGACTTCTGCAGGGCTGCAAAGGTTTCTGCCCATGTGAAAGTAAGTTCTGACTGCTCTTTTATTTCAGGAATTAGCACAGTAACTGGCAAGGCAGTTCCTCTGCATGAGACCTCTTCCAAATCTTCCTGCCTGTATTAAACTCAGCATTTACAAACTCACAGAACATTTCCCTTGCCCTCTGAGTTTGCTATCTGGTTTCCTCTCTCTCTTAACAAGCCATCAGACTGCAGCCCCCATGACACTTCTCATAGAAAATGAAGGCAGAAAGGACCTGGAGTGACTACTGAGACTATTTCCTTGTCCCAAGGCAGCTATACCTGGATAACACCTAATCCCACTTCAGAAAATACAAATGAGAAAACAAAATCCCAGGAGGTGCTGTGACTTCTTCCAGTCACTCAGACTCAGCTCTTCTGCTGTTTTAACAAAACCATTATCAATTTCAGTGTGACAGTAAGAAGCAAGTCTCAAGGACAAACTCCTGTTTTGGCCTCTGCCAGCAAAGACACATAACTGACAGAGCTGGCTGCCAGACATGCAGAGCATCAGAAACCACCCCAGCCAGAGCCAACCTGATGTTTGTCCTTCATTAATTTCACCTTTGAACAAGCCACAGCACCCAGTGAGAGCACAGCACAGGCCCCCAAGTTCTCACTGCCATCCACAGACTCTTCTTGCTTACCTTTGCAGAGGAACTGCTGAATGGACTCTGTACCTGCACTGCAAACAGCAGGTGGTGGGTAGGTCATGGAAGAAGCATCCAAGGTCAGTGTCTCCAAAAGAGAAGACAGAGAGCTGCAGGTTATTCTGGTGGCCCAGCCAAAGTCCAACTGCAGTTATCCTTGCAGCTCCCCAAAATTCCACTTCTGGAGGGACAGCTTTGTGTTACCCTAAATTCTGACCTAAGTACAAGCTTGTATTGAATTTCCACTGGGTGCCTGACACCCTTCAGAGGGGACTCCACTGTCATTTGGGAGCTTCTGAGCTAGGCCTTCAGTGGAACACCTCCCTGATGCAGACAGGGCTACTTTGTGTTTAAGCACAGGAGGACACAGCACTTCTCAATTACAGACATTTTCTACTCCTTGCTGCATGCTGGAGCCCTTATGCATGAAAGGGATGGTGACACAAAGCACATGGAGAGAAGGCAGGGACCAGCAGGAACAAGTGGAACGTTCACTTGCTGTTTTGTCCTGCTGGGGCCACCAAAAGGACCTTGCCTCCTGTTGAGCAGAGCAGGAAGACCAGAAAGGCACTCCTTTATCAAGCACTGGGGAAAAGGTTCACAGGTCCCTCATCTCAGACACTGCTCACAAGAGAGGTAAAGTCTAATGTTGTGTGTTTGAGACAGGAGAGCATTTATTCACATCCCCCATGCTGCTGTCTGAGCCAGCCCTGTTGCCTGACATTTGCATACTTTAGTACTGACAAGTTTGGCAGCCAGAAGGTAACAGATCCATTAAAACCTTGATGCTTGTCTCATTTTGAGTGTGCACTCCAGGGAGCCAGCAACCTACAGAGGCTGACAATGAGTCAGAGATCTGTCACAGCAAGGGAGGCAAAAAACCTCAGCAGAAATATCCCATCTGCTCATTTAGATCCAGCCTCGGTGGAAAGCAGCTGAGTCAACCTGAGCCCAGGGGCACAGTTTGTGCTCTCAGAGAGACAGCCTTGGATGAAAATACCTGGAGCTTCACTTTCCAGGGATTACTTTTGTCATGACAAAGCCATGGCCAAAAGTGATCACAGAAGATGAAAGCAGGAAGGGTATGCCAAAGCTCTGTGGACACCATGAACTGCATACAGCCTTCTTACAATCCCTGCCAGCGTGCCCTGCCCAAGCCCTGCAAATTCACTGTCTTTGCTGAATTTCTAATTGTACTGAGCAAGCAGGAAGGGCAGCAGCCTGCAGCAGAACAGAAAGCCTGTGAAGGAGAGAGCCAGCCAGTGCTGGCTGGGTGTGCACCTCCAGGGTGCGGATGTGAGCCAGGACCCGCGGCAGCTCCTGCAGCCTGTTCTCACGGATGTCCAGAGCACGCAGGCTCCGCAAGCCGCTCACAGCAGCTGGCAGCTCCTTCAGCCTGTTACCTAGAGAGAGAGAGAAAAATCCCTAAGGACCACATAACTATTCCAAAGCAGGACCCAGCAAGTTCATCTGCTGGAACATAAAACTATAATCACATGTGTGACTCATTTTCTGTGCTCTTCTCCAGCGATGGAGCTGCCATGGGCCACATGAGGACGCCAAAGGCTGCCACTCCCTCCCCCGAGGCAAATGAGGATCAAGATCTACTTGCACACAGCCCAAGTGCACAGGTCCAGCAGTGGTTCCACATGCCAAAATGACTCAGCTGAGGTCACTACTGCAGGCTGGATCTGTGCTCTGGATAAGGAGAGTATTTGTACCATCTTGACCATTTGCCACCTTCTCTTGGTGCATCAAGGCTGGATGGGGCCCTGGGTAACCTGGTCTAGTCAATAGTGTCCCTGCCAGGCAGGGGGGTTGGAACTAGATGATCTTTGAGGTCCCTTCCAACTCTGACAATCCTATGATCCTATGAACTACCAGAGGTGGGAGAAAGGAGACCCAGTGTGGGACTGCACATCTAGGGGTCAGAGGGCAGGTGCTGCAGAGAGACACCACAATGAACTGAGCTGTGCTTCCAAGTTCCTCACCCTCCATTTCCTTCCCTATTTCAGGCAATGTCTCCTCTTCCTCCAAATTTATGGCACTGCATATCTGGAAAATGCCCAGGAATCTTGAAAAGCAGTACAGTTGTGACTTTTGTGTTAGGGCTGTGCAAACCTGGTGGGGCTAACACAGGCTCACAGGAGCCAGCTCTGGGTGTTGGTGGATGTCAGTGTAACTCAGATTGCTCTGCTCGCTTCGCTGAGTTGCCTCTGCCAAAGACCTACTTTTTTCTTACACTTGAATCTGCATAGACAGATGTTGTGGGTTGGTCTAAGTTATTATCCAGAGGGGAACAAGCCCTGGCCTGGGACTCCTTTTGCAGGACACACATAGTGCTGACAGCTCAAGGTGGGTCTCATCCCCCCAGAGGAAGATGTGTACCTCCTTGCTGCAGGAATGAGGCAGCTGGGGCCCTCACATGCTGGCCACAGGCAGGCACACAACTACATTTTCAGCTGCTGAGATTGGGCACAACGACCCAACAGCCTCTCCTTTGAGAAAAGGCAATGAGCTGAGAGAGAACATCACATGGAGCAAGCTTGGCCCAAGAGCCATGAGCTCAACCACATGGCAGGGAACCAAGGAGGAACCCAGGCAGGCAGTGTGTGCATTTGCTAGGAAGCAGCCAGACAGCCCCAGTGACCCCCAGTTCCTCAGGGAATTTTTAGGAATCATTTTCAGCTTAGGTATTTCCCCTGCCTTGCCAACCATTTGAATTCAGATCTCTTTTGTGTTCTTCCTTAGCATTCACAGTGTAAATCATCTGGTGCTTGCTTGGGTTGAAAGGAATAATGACTATAGCAGCTCAACACAACCCAGATAATAAATGGTGCCCAGAAACATGTGCCATACCTTTCACATTGAGCATCTGGAGCTGGGCAAGGTCTCCTATAGATTGTGGAAGGCATGTTAAAAGATTCCTTTCAAGGTTTAGGACCTAAGGTATTAACAGAAAAGATATTCAAGATATCCTTTATACAAGTCTCAGGTCTTCTACATAGCTGTGTTGTTGGGACTACTTCCAGCCCCAGAAGGACAACTTGCAATTGGCTTTGGACAGTACTTTCTGGCTTCAAAAGAAACTTAGTTTCAAAAAGCCCTGGATACAGGGTATGTCTAACTACCATGTGCAGTCAGAAACCCTATTCACAACCAACAGCAGCAGTAGGTGCTGAACCCAGATGTGGGAACTGGGAAGTAAGAGTGTCCTCCCCTCCTCAGCTGCACTTCCCTGCCCCAACTCCCCCAGGGGAGCAGTGACTGGACCTAAAGCTGCACCCCAAGCATAGGGGACCCTCAGAGTGCTCTGTGACACACTGCACAGAGTTCTCAACATGGTAACACCAGGGAGAATGGTAAAACCTGAGTATTTGGGGAAACAAAAGGGACTGGAAGCTCCAGCTCTGCCTGCTCACAGCTCCTGGTTGGCAGTGTGAGCCACTTAGACTGACAGCCCTTGTACTAAGCTGGGACTGTACAATTTAGCATCCCTGCTCTTCTCCTGCCCTCCCTCTCCAACAAGCAGTTCAACAGCAACAGTCAAAGCCAGTGAGATGTGACAATGTCAGCATCATCATTTAAGTTTTGATTAGTTATATATCAAAGAACAGTAACCCCAGATTCTTGTTGCCCTGTGACATGCCCTTTACAGACACTGGGGATGCAGCTCCCAATCTTTTACCTGAAGAGATGTCAGCTGGCCAATATCAGCAGGAAGTGATGCCAACTGGTTGTCATGCAGGTCTAGAACCTGAAAGAGCAGATGATTTCACCAAACAAGGTTGGGAAAAGAAGTCATTGTGCAAGAATGGAAGGTCATGAATTGTCTAGCAATGAAAATTACTTCCCTTCCCATGGGGCTTTGAAAAGAAGATTAAGTTTTCAAGGAAACACAGGCACCTAATTCTTGCAGGTCTTTTGAAAACTCAAGCCTCTATACACTGACAACAGAAGACTGAGGAGAGCAGTGGCACCAAGGCAGCTGTTCCACAAAACTGGATAAGCCAACTGGATAAATCATCTCCATGGAGCCAGCCTGGCAGAAGACGACGTTTTCTGCAGTATCAGGGAGCTGAATTCCTCCAACACCAGCACTGGCACAGGGAGAGGGCAAGATTACACTTGGAGATCTCCCTCTGTGGGGAGAGGTGAGCTGCTGGAGTGACTCTGCCTCTTGTGGGACCACACACAGCACGAGGGTAGTGGAGCTGAAAGTCCCCAGCAGGTATGACAGGTATGGCAACACAGCCCCAGCACACACAGTCACCATCACCTGCTCTGGTCACATGTGCAGAAGGGAGACAGAGCCACCCCACAGCACACTCAGCCACCACCATGAGAGGCTGTGAGGGGAGAATGAAGAGGATAAATGAGTCCTGGGATTGATAATGATTTTATGCAAACTGCTCAGTGACTGCTGCCTGTCTAGCTGGGAGGTAAACCCAGCACAGGCAGGTTCACACCTTCTTACTGATTCAGACAGTTAGACAGAAAGGATTTATTTGGGCTAGTGGGTTTTAATGCACCTAGAATGGAAGGAAAATAGGCTGCAGATTAACTGTTAAGAATCACATTTACCTTCACAGTTATAAGACTCAGGAGACTGCAAGACTTTGGAAGTAGAGATGTCAGATTATTTGTATGCATGATCAGCACCTGAGGAGGAAAAACCCCATTGGAACACAAACAGAAGAGACTCTGCTGCCTAGAACAAGCACATTGGTTGAGATTTAACTGTGGAAGCTGTGTAAGAGCTTGTAGCTTATTCACCATCATACACAACAAAAATGATAAATGGATTGTCATAGAAGGGCAAACATTTACCATGAGAACTAAACAAGATCCTGGTTTCTTCCACAGTTAAGTATCATTAGTCAGGCTAAGACAGAAACAATCACCTCATCCTTCATGACAGACAGGATCAGTCCTACCCAAGCTGCTCTCTGGGTAGTATCACCTAAGTGTCCACATTAATTCCAAGCAAACTTCTGAAGCAGCATGCAAACAACCTCATAGAGTCACTTCAGGCACAACAGTGACACTCAAGCACAAGAACAGAATTATCTAATAATTTCTGATTGCAAACTTACCTTTTTTTGCAAGACTTTACAAGTGGCAAAAGCCCCATAAGGAACCTAAAAGCAAAGAACACTGGTGTCAGGCTTCTCCAGACACTACCTTTGTAAGCACTTCTACAGTCCCCACCTGTAAAGTGTGAGGAACTTTAATGAAAACACAAGGGATAGCTAAAATTGCTGTCCTCTGGTTTGGCCCAGGATGCCAATACTTCCCAGTTAGCTTCCACTGAAACAGCCTGCAAGGGCTCTCCACACTATGACAATGTCATGCAGAGACCAGACTGAGGTTTAGACAGAAGTCCAAGTCTTCCATGATTTAATATTCAATGTGCAGGTGACTGAAGTTCAGGCATATTTTAAGTTAGTCATCACACAAATGTATTCCATGGGTTTGTAACCTCAGCAAATGCTGCAGCTGGCTGAGAAAGGTGAGCAACAGGCAGGACTGGGTGTCCTCAGATGGGCTGGGCTCTGCAGGAGAGCAGCCATCAGAAAAGAGAGATGCCAGCAAACCTGAGCACCATGGTCTGCTCTGTGGCATGAAACTGGCATCAAGACCAAACTGATGGCTCACCACTTTGTTACTGAATCTCTGGAGGCTGAAAAGAAGACAAGCAAGACAGAGTTGGTGATGGAGCACTGAAACAGGCTGCCCAGAGAGATTCCAACCCCACCTGGAGGTGACCCTGGGCAACCTGCTGTGGGTGACTCTGCTTTAGCATGGAGGTTGGACAGGATGATCCCAGAGGTCCCTTCCAACCCCCACCATGCTGGGATTCTGGGATTCTCTAAGTTTTATGGTACCAATCCAAAAGCAGCTACTTGGGATCCAAGACCAGCTGCAGCTATGAATGGAGCTGGTTCAGTCTGCACCTTCTGCCTGCCACCCTTTTACCCAGGCTGGTTCACAGGCTGCCCCATGCTGCTCCCAAACCCACACACAAGATGCTGTTGGCTTCTGATCTTAGAACAAAACATCCCAAAGTCTCAGCAAAGCCATTTCACATTGCAGAGCAGACAGCTGTCCTCTCCAAGATGGTCTCAAATTTCTCCTCAAAGACCAGTGCAATATCAATTAGCTTGTTTGGCAAAGGCATCCTGTAAGAGGTTACACAGGTACCAGTGTGTTTTAGCAATACAGGCCAATGAATAGAAACTGGATGTGAAATAGAAATAGGCTTCTGCTTAGCAGGACTGCCTGGCTGCCAGAATGAAAAGCTGTGTCTCCTCTGAAAGCCTGGCAAGCTGTCACCAACCACTCACACTCCAGCAGACAGCTTCTTTCTAATTTAGTCATCTGCCACAGAAGAAGCCAAGCTGGAAGTGAGATTTCCATCCTTAGCCAGCAGCCTGGAACCAGGGATTTTCACTTAGAAAAATAAGTGCAGGTGGCAGACTTTATACCTCCAAGATTAGAAACAGTCAGCCCTTGGCAAACAAACCCCCTTCTGACTTGCAAAATTAGGCCCCAAGTTCCCAAACCAGGGACACAGTGAGGCACTGGTGGAGGCTATGAGACCACTCTGCCCCACTCATCCTGTCAAATGAGAAAGGATTCCCAGGACAGAAATGCTGTGGAAACATCAGGTAGGATAGGCAAACTCCCACAAAACAAAGCAGAAGCAGCCCTCACCTGAAATCCAGAGCTCAGCAGACATAGAAAGAAACAACAAGGCCTTTTTTGTCTCAAGGCTCACAGCCATGATACTAAATCTGACAGTTAGTAAGGAAGCAGACAGAACACTCAGAGCTGGGAGCTAATACTGAAAGTTGTAGAGAACATACCTCTGAGAGCTCACATTTGGATATGTCAAGAATGTCATCAGCACCAGCTTCTTTTGCCTGGAGAGAGAGGACACACACCCAGAGAATGAGACCATGCAGAAACACATGGCCCCTTGCTGCATGTTAAGGAAACCACTCACCTGGCTCCTCCCTAGCAAATGCAATCAGAGTTCTCTGTCACAGCTACTGTAATGCAGTGAGGATGCTAGAAGCCAAGGATGTGCTGCTACAACTGCAGCAAGCAAAAGCAACTGGGAATTCAAATGCTGACAAACCCTGCTGGTGCAATAATGAGTATCTGCATGGAAACCCAAAAGCACATCCTAACTCTCTAATTTTAGCTGAAGTGATGAGTTCTCAAGAGAGGCACTTCCCAGGAACAGCAGCAGTGCCATCCCAGCCTGTAAAGAGCCTGCTGGGTCACTGGCACATCCCACCCAGCAGACAGACTTTCTTCTGAACCATACACAGCAACCAAAATAACCTGTCACTGGCCTCCTGCTTCCATGGGACCTGCAGAGCCAGCTCTGTTGGGTCAGAAGGAGCCAGGACTCACTGCTTCTGTACAAAAGTGGCTTTCCACGTTCAGATCAACACCAACCAATGCAGCTGCCAACAGAAACCTCACTGAGAGCAGAAGTACTCTCGAGGCAATAAACCCTGCTTGTGTCAGTGCCTTTGTATCTTCAGAACTGGGTAAATGACCCTCAACTAAGCCCATGCAATTCAGAACTAGGCCTAGTGCTGGATAGGTTAGGCTATCCCTCCCCAGCCCCACAGGAGCTGACCAGAAACCCTCCAACTGAATAAACTCAGTAAAGCTGTTTTCATTCTTGGTACATAACAGTGCCTTCCTTTCCAAAGCACCTTACAGGCACCCAACAGGCATAATTCTGTCACTTGTACAATGCAGGTGCCTCTGAGGCAGAGCCCAGCAGACCCCTTCACTGCTCCACAGCTCCCATAGCAGAACAGGTGATTGCTCTCAGAAAACCAACTTTAAATCTGTGGCTGCTGTAAGGTTGGGAGCTCTGCTGACCCTGCTGGTGTGACAGCCATCTGCTGAGCCTCTAGCCCTCAGGATCCTGGCCAAATCCTACTGCAGGAAAACAAACAGCAGCATCTAATATTAAATCTCTGAATGAGAGGAAGAAACTAATCATGAGAAGCAAAAGAGGGGCACAAGGAAAGCAAATTATGATGGGAAAGGGGATGTCAGAGGTTCCTTGGTAGGAAAAGCAAACTGGGAGATCTCTAAGTGAAGGGGCATGGAGGAGAAAGGAGTGATGGGTCCCAGATGCAGGCTGGCAGGTGGAGTGGTGTGGAGGATGTTATGTGGAAGCTCAGCAGCAGAGGGATGGAAGGGGCACAAGGAGGACCTGTGGATGGGAGCTCCAGGGGAGACGGGGAAAGCAGGAACTCTCTGAGGTACGTTAGGAAGACAACCTGCTGTCATGGCCACATCAGGAACAGCATGACTGGTGACACAGGGACCTAGTGATTCACCTGGCACCCAGGACTAGCCACAGAGAACAGAAAGGGCCCTGGCACTGCTCACCAGGCACATCTGGTACTCAAGGCGCTTCCGGGCATCGGCACTGGGCTTTTTCCTCCGGGAGAAGAGTGGCATCCTCACTGCTGCCTGCAGCTCTGCCTCAGGGGGCACAGATCAGCAGGCTCGAGGCAGAGGACTCCTGGAGCACACCTTTGCTGGGGAGCCTGGGCTACAGAACTGTGCTCTAATAACTGGGGAAGAAAAGAAAAAAGGGGGAAAAAATATCACTCTCTCAGCAATTGTCTTAGTTTACATCCTTCTCTGGCTCAAACAGGCAGAGTCCAGCACACCTCCATGTGCAAGTGTTAACATGAGCTGCAGAAGCACTGCTGTGTCTCTGAGATGGGGTGATTGTCTTCTTCATCCCTGCCCAAGATAATTAAGTCAAGCTGGAACATGTACAGGGAGAGGCTACTGAGCAATCAGGAGAATGCAGTGTCCACTCCAGCAGAGGGACTACAGAAAGCTGTAGCTGTATCAAGAGATCAAGCACCAGGGACAAAACCCAAACTGTTTCAACTCCAAGTCAATTCTGGCACAACAATAAGCAACTGTAAAATGTTCTACAATAAAGTTAGGCTGGAAATGTGAAAATCTCCTAATCCTGGGACACTCCTAATCCTGGTAACACAGCTGCCTTCCCCTTCCAGGACAGGCCAGGACAAACAAGATCTCAGCGTTGTTCAAAACACAGATCACTACTCACAAGTGACTTGAGGAGTACTGAGCACAGCAAAGCCTTCTCTGCACATCACACAGCCCATCCCAGTCACTTCCCAGGACACCCCAGGGACCCCAGACAGGCAATGGAATCAGGGTGCCCAAGCTGGACTGTGCTCCTCAGCTTTTGGGTTGTCTCAAGTTAACAAGACACTTGATTCATTTGCTTTCTTGACAGAAGCAGGCTCACACAGGAACACGTTCCCCATCTTAGCCACACAGGGAGATTAAAAGACACCTAATAGCTCAAAGTCAGATTTTTAATTGGCTTAAAAGCCAAATCAATTTCCAATAGTCTAATAACTGCCTGCAAAGCTAAAACAATCTAACCTCAGAAAACCTCTGACTACCGATGAGAGCTGCTGGCTGCTGCCCTGGCCACGTGCTGGGGCAAGCTACCTGCCCTCAGGGGAACTTAGGAGCTTCTCCTAGGCTGTCCCCCCAGGTCAGATTGCCACACTCCACCCTGGGCTTACAGGACAGCCAGACCTTCCCCAGAATGATGTTCCAAGTCACCACAGGACTGAGAGCTGGAGAGGGTTCTTCTGTTAGTCCAGCTGGACTGTGTGCAAAGTTGATTGAAGTGTAAAGGGAAGAGAAGCTGAATCAGAGAGAGGAAAGCGTGGCTCATAGTAGGATGCCTAGTGAAAACAGGACTGGAGGTGGATGAAGGGGTAAAAGGAACCAGTGAACTCCAGAAGCAGACTCTTAACCCAGCAGGGAAGAAAAAGGGAGTGTTGGCAGATTTTGAGGGGAGGGCAGAAAGCTATGGCCGGAGAAGAAATGGGGAGACCAGCTGGTAATTAGATCAGTTGGGATGTTAGGAAAAGAGAGATGGGGACCAGCTGAGCAATAAAATAAATGAAGGAGGAAAAGGAGTTAATCTGAGGCTGCATGAGAGCAAGGAGCAAAAACTGGCAATGCAGGAAGAGTCTGAGCTGGGGCTGCTGGGGAACAAGGACTCACAAAGGGAGCTGGATGCAGGTGGGACTGCATCTGGCTTGGTGAGAAGACTGGGGTAAAATGAAAGAAGAGCAGAAGGGCAACAGTGAGCCCAAAAGGGGGAGACCTGAACTCCTCCCTGGCCACAGAAGCCCTGGTGTACAGGAGGACCCTCAGAAGCTGTGCTCAGCACTGCACAGAGAAGAGGGAGAGCCCAGGCAGGAGCCACAGCTTCCCCAGGGCCAAATTGAGAGACATGCTACAAAATGTGTTGGAAGTTTCACTTTGCAATGGCTTTTTCAACATTATTTTAATAATTTAAAAACAACACAAAGGAGTCAATACTTCACCAGTTAACCAGCATGTTCACCAGTCCATGGCACAACTGCTCAACACAGCTAATGTAGCACTCAGTGAAGCCCATGTGATGTACCTGAACAAGACAGACAGACTCTGCCAGCTCTGTCTCCACAAACTGGTCCCAAACTATACTACAAAGCACATCCCCACAGGATACACCCAGAGATGCTCCATGCACATGGAGATCTCTGCCAAAAACTAAACAGAGCTTTCTGTAGATAACCTTTAGGGTAAAAGCAAACCAGAACTTCAGTCTAAATGCATCCAGGCATTTGTTTCACTCCAGAAACAGAGGCAAGGGCCTCCTGTAGCACTGTACTGCTGCCACACTGGAACAAGCCATGAGACACAGCAGAAGGTGCCTCCAGACACCAGGTTCCATGTGTTAGAATCAAAATCTAACAGCTTCATGGCTCCTTCCCTGCCACCCCACTCTGCTGCCTTTTTAACAAGTTCAGAATACTGCAATGTCTCAGACTCACCACCCCTCCACACACACACCACAGGGAGCCCAAAGCAAAGGTTCAGACTAAGCAAGAAGGGAATTTCATTGCCAGAAGCTCCAGTCTGGAAATGCAGGAAAGCAATCAAGAGCCATGAGCAAGGGTCAGATATCACAGACAGAAAGAAAAGGAGATTTAAAGATGATGAGAAAGCAGAAGGACAACAGCACTGCCTGCAGCAAGGCATGCATCTGTAACTTCACTGAACATCTCCAGTTCTTTGCTGAGAACCTATGCATCCTTTTTCACACTTTACCTTTCTTTCCCCCAGCTAGATACCTTCTGTTAGTCATGTGGATAGAGGAAAAGCATCCAAATTTCAGCCAAGAACATACAGGAAGACACACAGAAGGACAGACAGTTGAACAGGGAAAGAATCATATCAGAGGTCAAAATGTGAGGGATCAGAGACTTGTCAGATGGATTGAACAGCCTTGAAATGTCCAGACTTGCCTAACTGAAAAGCCAGGTCACACCTGCAAACAGCAAAGCCCTGCCTCTCTCTGTGACTCTGCTCTGTGTGCTCTCCTCACCATCAGCAGTCTCAAGCAAGACTGGCACTCAGCACTCAGTAACAAGAAGGGTCTTGGCACGAGACCACATTCTATAGAATGAGTTCTTTTAAGTTACTGAAAGAACAATCTGGAAGTGCCTGTGACAGCACCTACCCTGCAGTAACTGAGCACCCATCAACTGGAAATCCTGTGTCCCTAGGGATGCCAGCAGCTGGGCTCTGCAGACACCTGCTGCTCTGCCAAAGCAGCAGCAACACACACACAGGGTCAGCAAGGGCAGTTGGATGTCCACTGTGTCTCACAGTCTGCAGTGGTTTGGATGTGAGAGTAAAAATAACCCCAATTTTTCAAACAAACGTCATCCAAGTGAAACAGGAACCTGGGTATACAAGAGGCCCCAAATCCCAATTGCTAAAACATTACAGACATGACAAATACAGCATGGCACTGTAACAGACAAGACTGGGGTCTGGAAAGATGAGAGGTTTTATTTTCTCTGGGAAAACATGCTCAGGAACCAGCAATGCAGCAGTGAGCCTGTGTCTGGATCTGAGCAGGGCTCCAGAAGAGATGCTGCCGAGTCATGAAGGACAGAGATGCCAGCAGACATCTCCCACCTCTCAGGCAGCAGGTCTTGCCCACGGACAGGAAGATTATCAAGTGACCAGCAGCAAGCCCTGTGGCCCAGCATACACTGGAACAAGACTTAGGAAGGAGACTGACAGCAAACTGAGGCTTTGTAACTTACTCTCCCCCAGCTCTTTGTGCTGGAGAGCTCTGATGACAGTTGTACCACTCCCTCTAATAATCAGGCTCTGCTCGATCCTCTCAAGGACCTGCCCTCGCAATGCCTGAAACAAATCTCCTCCCTTCTTCACCAGCTCCAGCTCTGCCTCTCAGTCCTTTCTTTCCCTTAGTCACTATTCTCTTACTCTTCTTCTTCTCTTTAGGGATTCCCTGCAGTGTACCTCTCCCAGGTGTCACACACACAGCTTCCAAAGGCTATCCCTCTCGGTCCTCCTCTTCTTTACTCTTTTATCAGCCAGAATGGAGCCGTTCTGTGCTGAAGGCCTGAGCGCTGCCAGCACCGGCCTCGACACCTGAGGAAAACAGCAACAATGAGCAATGGCAACGACTCCTCCCGCAACACAGCTACACCTGCTGCTCCGGCATCACCTGCTCCCGACCTCCTGATCACCTCTGCAGAGGGAGCACAATCGCCTGCACGGAGCCTCTGGGCTCCTCGGAGGGGCAAGGGCAGGCACCGGGAGGGTATCCCCCATCCCAGCCCCGCTCCCTGGGGAGGGGCAGAGACCTCCGCCGATCCGCCGCGAAACCGAACCCTGCGTCTCCGCGCTGAAGGAAAAAGGACCCTGCACACACGCCGCCGAGACCCCGGGGACAGATTTTTTTCCCCCGCCCCAACCTATCTCACCGCTCGCCACCGCCATGACGTGACACGCCCTGGCCCGCCCCCGGCGGGGATCACATGACCTCCTGCCCACGGGGCCCAGCACGGCGAGCGGCCGGAGCGCCTCACGCCGACCATAGAGCTCTGCGCAGCGCCCCCATGCGGGGAGGCCTCACGCCCCGCCCGCCGCCCCACAGAGGCCACACGGCGGCGGAGGCGGGGCCCACGTGGCGCCGACCTCTCGCGAGATCTTAGGGACTATATCTGGGGTCCGCGCGGTGCTGTCGGTCTTTCCGTCGCTCCGTTAGGCCTCGGCTGAGGGTTATCTGTCGTCATCCGCGCCCTGCGCCGCCGCCATGCCGCCCAAGTTCGACCCCAACGAGATCAAAGTCGGTACGTGCCCGGCCGGAGAAAGCGGGAGCGGGCAGGGCGTAAGGGGTGGAAACGGCGGGCGTGGGCCGTCGTGGCGTGGCTGGGCTTCGGGCCGTGAGGGCAGGGGCCTGGTCTGAGGCGCGTTCTGTTCTGTGCCCGCAGTGTACCTGCGCTGTACCGGCGGGGAGGTTGGCGCCACCTCCGCTCTGGCCCCCAAAATCGGACCCCTCGGTCTGGTATGTACCGTGGCACCGGGCGGGGCATGGAGGAGTGGGGGGGGGACCGGACACCCGGTACCGGGGGCGGCGGCGGCGCTTCGCCCGCTCTAAGAGCGCCGTGGTACGGGTGGAGGATAGGGGAGGGAGGTGGTGGCGAGGGGTAAAACGATTCCGGGTGTTCTCCATAATTCCAGTCAGTGTCTGGTCACCAGGGGTGTTCCTAAGGGCTCAGTTTTGGGGCCAGTGCTGTCTAATACCTTTTTCAATGATCTGAACAAGGTGGTCAAGTACACTGTCAGTAAGTTAGCAGATGATACCAAGCTGGGTGGGAGTGTTGATCTGCTTGAGGGTAGGGGCTCTGCGGAGGGATCTAGTCTGCTTGGATCAATGGACTAAGGCCAGTGGGATATGAGGTGCAACAAGGTCAAGTGCCAGGTCCTGCACTTTGGTCACAACAACTCCATGAACGCTCCAGGCTTGGGGCAGGGTGGCTAGAAAGCTCCCAAGTGGAAATGGATTTGTGGGTGCTGGCTTGATAGCAGCTGAAGATGAGGCAGCAGTGTGCTCAAGGTGGCCAAAAAGGCCAAGAGCATCCTGGCTTGGATCAGTACTGGTGTGGCAGCAGGACTAGGGCAGGGATTGTCCTGGACTGGGCAATGGTGAGAGCACACCTCAAATGCTGGATTTAGTTTTGGGCTCCTCACTCCAAGGAGGACATTGAGGTGCTGGAGTGTGTCCAGAAAATGACAGTGAAGGTGGTGAAGTGTTGTGAGGAGCAGCTGAGGGAACTGGGGTAGTTTAGCCTGGAGAAAGGGAGGCTGAGGGGAGACCTTTTCACACTCTACCACTCCCTGAAAGGAAGTTAGAGCGAGGTGTAGTTTGGTGTCTTCTCTTAAGTGACTAGTGATAGGACAAGAGGAAACAGCCTCAAGTTACACTAGGGGAGGTTCAGGTTGGATGTTAGGAACAATTTCTTCCCTGAAAGAGTTTTTAGGCATTGGCCCAGGCTGCCCAGGGCAGTGGTGGAGTCAGCATCCCTGGAGAGGTTCTACAGATATGTTGAGGTGGTGCTTAGGGATGTGGTGTAGTGGCATGGGGGTGCTGGGTCGATTGTTGGCCTTGATCTTAGAGGTCTATTCCAAGCTAAATGATTCTGTGATCTTAAGAGTTTTAGTGACGCCACAGCAAAGTGAAGGAAACTGCTGTGTGTGGGACACAGGGCTGTTGTGCTTTGAGTTATGTTTTTTGTGACAATAATGTGTCTGTTCTTAGTCTCCCAAGAAGGTCGGTGATGACATTGCCAAGGCCACAGGTGACTGGAAGGGGCTGAGGATCACTGTGAAGCTCACCATCCAGAACAGGCAAGCACAGGTACCGAACGCCACAAGGGGTCGGCTCCGTGGAGAGAGCATCACATGTGCTCTGCTTGCCACAGCTCTGAGCCTGAACCCTGGCAGGGTCCACTCAGCCCTTCATCCTTCCGAGGTGGATAAAATGAGTTCCACACGGCCAGCGTGTGGGGGTCTGCTGGACAGACCTTAAAACCTGTGTGTGTGTGTGTGTGTGTGGAGCCTGAGGCTTGCCAGGCTGGTGGTTCCCAGCCTGTTGGGGGGAGACTTGCTCATGAGCAGAAGTTGATCTTTTATCCTGATGCAGATAAATTGTTCCTTCTACAGAACATCTGACCGGGGAAAAAAAAAAATACTTGAAGCAACTTAACTTACAAAACATCCTTGAGTAATTGAGTAGCCACCTGCCACTGTACCTGTCCTGAATTCCGTGGCTGGTATGTTCCAGTGGTGAGCTGAGAGGAAGCCCCAGTCCAGGAAGCAGTTCTCCTCTGCTTGTGGGGAGACCTGTGCCGAAAGGCTGGGAACAAGTTTCTACCTCCCCAAAAAACCTCATGTACTAGTGAACTAACCACAGATATCGTGCTCTGGCAGTGAGCTCTTGCACTGGCAGCTCAGCTGGATGTCATCATTAGCTACCTAATTCTGTTTAGAGAAGGGGGAAAAAACTGATCTCTTTTCATTTAGATAGAGGTTGTTCCTTCTGCCTCTGCTCTGATTATCAAAGCTCTGAAGGAGCCTCCTCGTGACAGGAAGAAGCAGAAGAACAGTAAGTCTTTGATTTGCTTTAGTTCTGAATGTGTTTGGGGGCTGGGAGAGGAGTAGGTACCTGCCTCTAGGATTGTTCAGGATGAACCGGGAGACAGGGACTGTGTCAGGGTACAGACATCCGCTGACACACCAGCAATGGTCCTTGGGGTCCCTGGCAGCTGGGGTGGAGCAACCACCCACCGCTGACCTGTCTTGTGCTGCAGTGACTGGTACAGCCCAGAGGTGAGCTGACAAATTGCCAGCTCAGGAAACAGGGTTATTCTGGTGGGTGACTGTGCCAAGGTCCGGGAACAGGGATATGCTGATTTCAGCCCAGCTGCTCTCATTTCCACATGGTCTGACTGCTGCTTCCACCAAGGCAGGAGGAAGTGGAAGTGCCTGTGTTTACCTGAACTCACTGGTGCTGTTGCTTTCCTTGGCAGTTAAGCACAGTGGCAGCATCAGCTTCGATGAGATAGTGAACATTGCACGGCAGATGCGGCACAGGTCCCTGGCTCGAGAGCTTGCAGGTGAGTGCTGGTGGTGGGGCTGCATGGAGCCTTCCCTGTGTGCTCTGCTGGGATTCTTGTGAGGGCCAATAGCTCTGGGGTGGTGGTGAATGGAGCTTCTCTTGTGGCTTGGCTGCTCAGGCACTCGAGTTTCTCCTGTGGTAAAGCACTGATGAGCTCTGTCTTCCTGCTGCAGGGACAATCAAGGAGATCCTTGGAACTGCCCAGTCTGTGGGCTGCAGCATTGATGGCAGGCACCCACATGATATCATTGATGACATCAATAACGGTGCCATTGAGTGCCCAGCTGTAAGTGTCCATCTCTGAAACTTGCTGTTAGACAATTTACTGAAGAGACTCTTCACTAATGAGCTTTATTTGCTTCTCTCAACAGAGCTAAGACTGCAGACAAGAAGCTGCTGTAAGAAGGCTCCTTAAGTATTTTTTAGCACCTTAAATACTTAATAAAGACCCAGTTGTCTGCAAGCAATTGCTTGTGTAATTTGTCCTTGTCTGCTGCTGCATAAAATGTTTTGCTTGGGGACCCTGTGCCCTCTGCATTAAGAAGGTGATGGTTCTTAAAACATTTAAGCTAGATGATGTTCATTTCCCATTTACTGCCTTGAAATCATTTCCCTGGAGGAACACTTGAGTTTAGAGCCTGGATGTGGTGTGCCCAGAAGCTGACTGTGTCCTGGGCTGCATCACCAGTAGTTTTTGGGTGGGATTCTGCCCTTCTGCTCTGGGGAGACCTCACCTGCAGTGCTGGGTCCAGCACAAGAGACATGGACCTGTTGGAGCAGCTCCAGAGGAGGCCACAAAAATGACCTGAGGGCTGGAACCCCTCTGAGGCCAGGCTGAGAGAGTTGGGGTTGTTGAGCCTGGAGAAGGCTCCAGGGAGACCTTGCAGCCCTCCAGTACTTAGAGCTTGTAAGAAAGCTGGGGAGAGACTTTAGCAGGACCTGTTGTGACAGGACAAAGGGTGATGGGTTTAAACTGGACATAGGGAAGAAATGCTTTGCACTGCAGGTGGTGAGACCCTGGCACAGGCTGCCCAGAGAGGTGGTAGATGTCCCATGCCTGGAAGTTCCAGGTCAGGTTGCCTGTGGCTCTGAGCAACCTGCTCTCCAACAGGGACAACAGATGTCCCTCCTGACTACATGGTGTTGGATTAGATAACCTTTAAAAGTCCATTCCAACCCAAACCATTCCTAAGTGGAATTTCCTCAAGCCAGTGCTCTGTGAAGAGCAGGCATCACTGACATGTGGGCTGTGTGAAGCTTTTGGTGATCTGTTCTTTCATCAGTGCTCAGCTCAGAGCAGCAGCTGGTGTTCCTCTTCATGAGGACAAGTACTGTGGTACCAGGTCCAGTTTCCATGAACCACTACAGCCAGGATGCAAACACAGAAGCATTGCAACAGCTTTGGAGGTTGTTTGACTCCACCCTGTGCCAGGGTAGCTGCATCTGCTTGTGTGATAGGAAGGCTCCAGTTAATCCCTGTTTGAA
Organism: Galbula dea; assembly: GCA_013399015.1. Taxonomy (NCBI): domain Eukaryota; kingdom Metazoa; phylum Chordata; class Aves; order Piciformes; family Galbulidae; genus Galbula; species Galbula dea. The sequence continues at coordinate 1,322,733 of VWZX01010910.1, read as the reverse complement.
ATTACATCCCAGGTGTGGCTGTTCTGTCAGCATTGCCAAGGACTGCAGGAGCCAAGGGAGTTGAGCTTCATGTGCCTGGCAGTATGCACCTTGGCCTTACCTCTAGCCCATTATTACCTGGAGGATCCTCTGGCCTCAGTGGTGGTGTGAGTTTTCTGTTGGAACAGTTTGAATTGTTGCTGCTTAGCCTTTTCCTCTGCTTTAAAGCAGAGGATCTTCTGGTGACCAGGACAAGTGCACACATTCTAGTTACTGAGCTAAATTTCTTGTGCTTTGTCATTGGGGAGGAGCAAGTCTTGATTGTGGGTGGAATCCTGAGGTCCTCTGCTTCTGAAAGTTGTGAAAGGCCCAGTCTCATGTTTCTTGGATCTCCTGATTCCTTGAATGGGGCTGCTGGGGGAAACAAGCCCCATAGACCCTTTGTGCTGTGTGTTCAGGTCCTGATGTACTTGCTGAAAGAAAAAGCAGCAGTGTAGGTGTTGGCATGTCCCTTGGCATGGACATTCTGTAACTCCAGAGCTGCTGCTTGTCAAGAAATGGATCCTAAAACCTGGCTGAGCCCCAAAAACATGTTTAGGAGTGAGTGTTCTGGCTGCTCCTGCTAGTAAGTGCACCCTGCAGGAGTGCGAGCTCAACCTGCTGATGAAGAGCTGCTGCTTGTGGACAAAAGGCATTTCCCCCACTAAGGCCTTCCTGAGGGAGAGGCAATGTGCTTGCTCCAGAGAGAAGCCTGTTGGTGAGAGGTGTCTCTGCCCATTGGAGTAGAGTACAGCTATTGGAAAACACAGGGAGGAAAGAGCAAGATGTTTAGCCTTATTCAACAGGAGCTTTTTTTATAAAACCTTCAGGAGGGCCTTGCAAAAACCATCCTGGAAATCCCATTTAGTGAGAGGAGCCCAGCTCAGCTCTAGCACATCAACCTGTTTAACCTCAGACAGATGCCTGTGTTCTAGGCTTGATGCCTGAAGCCATTGTACTTTGACACTTGTTCTCAGAGCTGCCAGCTGTGTCTAGCTGCTGCAGCAGGACTGTTGGGGCATGGAGAGAACCAGAGTTCCCCAAAGATCCTGTGGAAGCCTTGCTCTATTCCCTGGGTTTTCCCTTGGGTCAGCACAGTGCAAGGTGTGGTCTTCCAGGCTGTGGGAAGCACTCTTAGAAGTGGAATTCTCCTGGCAATCCAAATGGTTTAGCTGACTGAGATATTGCTAAAACCTCTATTATACACAAGAGCATTATGATTGCAGTTTACTTCAACCCTAACAGAGCAACCTAGGGGAAAAGAATGGTCATGAATGTTACTTTAGGTCCATTTTCCAAAGGGAAAGATGATCAAATTCCTCCCAATATGCTGGGGAGCATAAGCCTTGGTCTCAGGAGAAGGCTTGGCAAGGTAAGTTTTCCTCCTCTGCAAAGTGGTGACAGGATTTGATCAATCTTTTTCTTGCCAGTGTCTCTTCAGTTTTGCAAATAACTCTCAAAGATACTCTTCCAGGGCACTTGCAGCCCCCCAGAGGAAAACTTCCTGGCTGGAGCCCTCCTGGAGCAAGCAGGACATGAAAGAAGGAATTGGGAAAGGAAAAGAGTTTTTTGTGCTTCTTCTGGGGGTTTGTAGGAGAGACTGTGGTATGTGCACTAACTGGGCTGCTAAAATGTGTTGCATGGGGTCTGGATTCTTTGCCAGGGTTTGCCCAGGTTGTTTGTAGGAAGAAGCCAGTGCACCAGGAAGGTAAAGCTGGCTGTGGTGGGGAGTTTGCTGCTGTGCTGGACACACCAGGTGCTGAATGAACTGGAGTCTCTGGAAAGAAGAAAACTCAAGTCCCAAAGTGAATGGGAGGAGGTGTGCACATGTAGTAATGCTTATTTCTGAAGTACATGCAAACAGTGTGCTGTTCCTAGTGTAGAAGGCACTGCAGTTGCTCAGGAGATGTGGCTGAAGGCTTCTTAGAGCAGAGCAATTGTGAGCTGGGTGGTGAAGCTACACCTTTGGGTTTGCTCTGGAGCATGGCTTGGGCTGAGCCTTCAGCACATGGCAGAGTCATGCCCTAGGAATATATCTCCTCTTGCTTGAGAGGCATAAAGTGTACATTATGTTAGCAGTGAGATCTTCAGATATCACCTGTTATTTGCATGTGGTTTAACAACAAACTGCTGCTTTGAGAAGACTTCACTTCCTTTCAGTCAAAGTACCTACCAGTGAAGCAGGTAAAACTTGCCAAAGGTGGACACTGGCAAAGGAGACATCTGGCCTGTCCTTACAAAACCCAAAAAGGCCAGGTCAGCATCAAATGCAGCCAAAAGAAACTGTGAATCACATCTGTTTTCCACTGTGGTCCTGCTGTCTGAAATGCTTCATGGAGCAGCAGCTCTATAATTCTCCATTTTGCTGGTGGGCAGAAGGGAGTTAGCAGGATCTCTCTGGAGGCAGGCTGGGCTGGCAGCTCAGCAGAGGGTGGATGATGGCTGGAGAGATGTGTGGGTACACTTAGGGTTTCTGAAAAGATCCACTTTTGTCCTTTGTTCCCTGATGAAATGTGGGTACATTGCCCTGGTGACTTGAGTGCCATGGAAGCTGAATACTGGGTGTACAGAAATAGAGAAGGGCTTGACATAAAAAAAGTAATAACTGTTTTTATGAAAGCAAACAGCCCTGTCAGGCAGTTTTTACAGCACATCCCAACAGGTGACTGTCAGTGTGGAGGGAGGAGGTAGCCTCTCATTCCTAAAGCAAAAGGGACCAAACCCTGGCCCAAGTGTCCCTGGAGTTGCAGTTCTCTGTAGAACCCACGAGGTTTTGCTCTGAAGCTGTTCCAGATCTGACTCTTCCTCTACAGCATGAGCAGCTCTGCCCCGGGTCCAGGTCCTCCCTGGCCTGTCCCAGCTGCACAGGCAGCACAGGATCTTGTGCAGCCTCCTCAGCTGACAGAAACAGAAAGGAGAGTTTGTGGCTTTCCTCTTTTGTTTGCTTTTTCTCCTGCTGGTTGTAGGGCCTTGTTCTGAGCAATGAATGAAACAGAGACAAGGCTGAAGTCCAAGACACTTAACCATCTTTAACTCCTTGGCATGGAGCTGACCACATTTCAAGCTAGGAACACTCTTGGATGCTCTCTAGAGCAGGGTCAGACGTGGTTCTTCATGCTCTGCAGCCTGCTACTTTCCCCACCTCTCAAAGGACATGGACTGCAGCAAATTCTGATGGAGTTGGGGGTCTGTGATGAGTGGTTACAGGCTGCAGTGGGGATGTGGTGAGGTGTTCATCCCTGGAGATACACAAAGCTCATCCTGATGCTGACCTAGCTGTGACACTGGCCACGTGTTAGGTGGATGGCTGAGTCCCTTCCAGCAATTCCATGACAATACTACACAAATGCTTACACTCCTCAAGGTAGGGCAGCCTGGCAGAGGTCTGCTGCACCCCTTGCAGCAGCAGTTTTGGTTTAAAGAGGTTTGAAGTGTTTCTTGAGGCCCACTTTGTTGGGACCCCCTAGGGTCTCAGGAGCCATCAGCCTCATGGGTGCCTGGGGCTGTCCCATGTAGCAGCACACACACAAGCACTCTGGGGTTTCCCCTACTTGGCAGAACTGGAAAACACTCCAAAAAGGATTTATTTTGCCTCAGGGCAGCTCTCTGGGGGCAGGATACCTAACCTTTTAACCTTTCCCATGCTACCTTAGGGCATGTGCTCAGGTAGAAGTGACATAGTGCTTGGAAGCAGGATCCTACCCTGCCAATAAAGAATCTTTTCCAAACCAGGCTTCTGAGAAAGGAGGCAAAGGGCTTGATAAAGATAGTAACAGCCTACATTAACTGCACATTTAAAACCCATCTTCTTCATGGCTGGGTTTGTGCTCTGAAGACAGAGTTCTTCCCACTCTGGGGACCTGCACCTTCCAGAGAAAGGAGGGAAAGGGACACTGAGAAGCACTGAGCCCTTTCCAGGAGACCTTTGCTCTTTGCATGCTTCAAGGAGAATGAGCTTTCTTGTTTCCTTGAGATAAAACAGGCCCTGAAAAGCCAAATCTTTGGGATTCACATCTGCCTGATTGCAAAATGTTAGGATGGAGTGTCTGAGTTTCACTGCAGCTCTGTGTGGAGTGCCAAAGGCTCACAGGATCAGCTTCCCTGCGTGTGCTGTATTGGTGCATGTGGAAAGGTTGAGAATGGAGAGACAAATCCGACATCAGCCAACAGGTGGGAGTCATTGGGGGGTGCTCGTGGGCGTCCTGAGCTAGTGGGTATGAAGCTCTCACTGGTGAGACTCTCAGTAGTGAGACTCCATGCCCATTTCCAAACACGGGTGGTTCTGTCGGTGGTGTGGTGGCAGGCAGGTGGAGCACAGCTGTGCTCTGGGTCTCCTTCCCAATGCTTGGCCAGCTGCTGAGGGCATCTGTCCCCATGAGTGGGAATTGACTCCATGGCCCTGCTCCAGATGAAGAAAGACTATGGTGCTGGGGAGGTAGGCTGTTCTTTGCCAAGCCCAAAGTGCCCTCCAGTGCTGGAAGGACTGACAGTTAACTGCTGCTGTGGGGACACCTTCACCATGGTGTGACCTCACAGCAGTGGTTTGTGAGGACTGTTGTCCTCCAGCTCTCCCATCATAGCTGGGGCTGGTTGCCTTCCCTAGCAGGGGCACAGCATGTTTGGATACCACAGCCCATGCCCGAGTCTCACCAGTCACCCCCAGGCAAACCTCAAAGCATGTTGGCTTCAACAGCATCACTGTTTTCTCCTTGGCCCATGGAGTAAGAGCTCTCCAATTTCTGCTCAGTGTGTCTCCAAGCACATGAAAGAGCAGAGCCGTGGGGAACCAGGCCTCTTTCCACCCCAAGTGGAGGTCCTGTGTGCTGGACACCAAACACCAGCTTTTGGCAACAGTGGTGCCATGGACTCTTGTTGGTTCCTTCTCTTTCAGATGTATGGCCACAGACACCCAAACCCCACCATCAGCAAAACTGATTTCCCTCATAAACCAATGTTCACATTCATTGTCACAGCACCTTCTTTACATTTCCAATTAACAATTTGCTTTATTAGAGATTTTATTTAATTCTTTTTCCCTCACAAATTCTCTAAAACACCAAAACATTCATTTTACCATGGGGGTAAAATGTTCCAAATTCAGACAGCCAGCTGGGCCGGGATGACTCTGGAGAGGAGTCAGCAATGCTTTATCAGGGTTGGCAATAACACACATGCTTTATTTGTGGGGTTTGCTTGTGTCTCCGCAGAAAAACCCATCCAGGTCCCTTCCAGTTTCCCTTCAAGTGCATCACCATGGCGGGGAGTGCCCTCGCTGCGTGCCGCAGGGCACCGAGCAGCGCCGTCCGGGCGGCAGGAGGAGGGAGAAGGTGGCTGGGGGCTGAGGAGGGGCTGGAACTTCCCACAGGAGCTGATGGGAGATGCAGTGGCCTGTGGCGGGTCCTGGAGGACCTGACCCTGAGGGACTCAAGCTTGGGGGACTCCTACTCTCGAGGGCCCTTATCCTAGAGTCCCTGCTTCTGGGGGATATCCGCCCCCGGGGATCTGTGCTCTAGGGATACCCGGCCCCGGTGACCCCGGCCCTGAAGGATCCCAGCCACGGGGCACTGCAGCCCTTGCGATCTCTGTTCCTGAGGCACCGCAGCCCTGTGGATCTTCGGTCCTGCCGAACCGTGCTCCCTGGCCCTGGAGGAACCCTAGCTCTAAGG
>VWZX01010910.1:1278788-1316775 GCA_013399015.1 Galbula dea | reverse complement strand
AAGGGGCCGCGCTGCTGCCGTGGCCGGTGAGGGGGAGGCGGGAGACGTGTGCGGGCCGGTATTGCCGGGAAAGGAGGGAGGGCCGGGCCGTGTGGGCGCACTGACGGCGGGTGGCCGCGGTGTGTTTCAGACCAAGTACACGCTGATAGACGAGCAGGACATCCCGCTGGTGGAGAGCTACTCCTTCGAGGTGAGCGGCCCTGACCCGTTCCCCGTCCCCGTGTCCCCCTACCCCAGTGCCGGTTCTCGGGGCCCTTCTGGCCGCCTTCTGTCTCCCTTAGTAGCTGCTAGTTGCTTTATTTTACTTGTTTCTTTACTCGTGAATCTTCTCCGGTGCATCCTCCGCGTCTCTCTCCTCGTCCTCCGGCCGCCTCTCGCGGTGCCGGGGCCCTGCTGCCGTCGCCTCTCGGACCGGTAGTGCCTGCGAGGGCTCTGTTGTGGGATCGGTTTGCAGCGCTCCGGGCCGGAGGGAGCTGCGAGCTGTTCCTGAAGGGTTTTTCGTATTTTCTCTTTCTGTGTGGCAAGCTTAACTAAAACTGCGTCTGGGAGCGCTCAGCCCCCTGAGTGTCACGCTTGGGGGAAAAAAAGAGTTTGGAATGATCGAAATAGCAGCGTGAATGCTTCCCTGCAGGAAAACTCCTGTTTTTTCGTTTTAACCGAGTGTTAGTTTAAAACAAATCAGTTTTTTTATACGGGTTTTGTTTTCCATTTTCTATTTGTATAAATTCTGAGAACCAAGAATTTGTCTTCTCATATTTGGTTTAGCAAACTTAAAAAAATTTCCCTCTGCACGTAGTCTTGGTTGAGAAAAACTTATTTTTCTGTAACTTATGGTGGGACCAGAAAAAATACTTTCTTTTAACATTCATTATAAGAGGGTAAATGGATCCTAGCAAGGCTTTCAGAGAGAAGGAACTGTTGATTACAAGAATCTACTAAAAATCTTCTAAAACGAAGGTTTTCTTTGGAGAAGGGACCATCTTTTGCTCAGTGCCTGCAGCACAGCAGGTAGTTTAGAGCCGCTCTTAAGGGTTAAGTGCTGTGCCTACCAGAAAACACCGTGCTAGCCTCTTCCTCCTCTGTGGAAGCTCACCCTAAGTGGGTGCTGTCACTGAGGGTGGTGACACACTGCAAGTATCCAGAAGGTGTCTGGTCCGTAGTGCAGTTCATGAGCGTTAGTGCCATCAGTGAGTACTGGAGAAAAGAGGGCAGGAGCACTCTTTTCACTAGCCACCCTTAGTTAGATTGGTGTAAAGCGACTACTGGAAACAAAGCCTTGGCAGTGGCTGTGCAGAAAAATCTGTGCCAGAGAGGAGAGTGGATCCTGACCCTACAGCTCACAACTGGATTGCTGCTGTTCTTTGTCCAAGCAGGACTCCTGCTGTGCACAGCCTCCTTTCTTCCCTTTCCTATCCTCATGAACTACAATAGCAGAGCTGGTTGGCTCCCCTTGGAGCTTTGGAACAACTCCAATTCCATTAAGGTCAAGTGACCTGTAGGAGACAAGTGTTAAATGTTGAATCCTTCCCCTATCCCGGTGGAGCATGTGCTCTGCTGCTGGGTGTTGGATGTTCTCACAGCATTTCCCTTTTCTCTAGGCTCGGATGGAGGTAGATGCCGATGGAAATGGTGCTAAAATATTTGCTTATGCCTTCGACAAAAATCGTGGAAGGGGATCTGGCCGTCTCCTGCACGAGCTGCTTTGGTGGGTATCTCAAGGAGAGGAAAATGCTTGAAGGCTTCACTGAGGTGGAGTTTGCTGCATCCAACTCGTATGTTGTTTGTTTCTTTGCCTGTACTATTTTGGGTCCTCTCTGGAGACCTGCAGCTCCACTTGGTTGGAAACCCAGCACAGGGGGTGCGTGTAGCTCTTATTACTGTTTGGTTTTCCGCTGAGCCGTCAAACGGCTCAGCCTCTCAAGAAGACATTATTCCCAGGGAAAATGGTGCTAGGTGAGTATTGCTGTGCTGAAATCTGGGAAATGCTACTAAAACTTCAATTCAGAGGTGGGGGAGCAGGGGACTGGCTCCATTTCATAGGTGAAGACTAACCCTTTTAGAGGTTTGGTTTGTTTTTTTCCCTGTGGTGGTCAGGTACATCATGTTGGCACTAATGAGAACTGACAGAGTACTGGGAAGAGATGGGACCTCAGGTGACTTAAAGCTTTGGAGTTTTTTTTTTTGTTTGGCCTTCTAGAGAGTTGATGAAATGATGCAGGTGATGCTTTATATCAGCTCTTATTTTCTTAGAACCATTCCTTGGTACTCTTTGTCGCTGCCTGTTAAGTTTGAGGCCAACTTAACTTGTGAGAGGTTAGCTCCTCCAGTGAGTGAATATGTTGTTCTTTATCAATATGCCCATGGGTTTGTAGAAAAGATGGGGAATGCTAAAGAGAACTGTTATGTCTTTTAAAGCCTTTTTTTGAGGAGTTAAGCATGTTTTCTCAGGAATCACAGTGCCCAAGATCCATCTGTGCTTTGTTTCCAGGTTACTTTCTATTCCCTGATTTAATCTTTGTACAAGAGGAGGGAGACAGAAAGAATATCAGACTATTATTATTATTATTACTTACAATCTGCTCATTAAATGTGGATTTTAACCTGCATCTGTTAATGTTTAATCTTGTTGCACATATGACTAGTGAAAACTATTACGAAGTTGGCTACGGGATGTAGAGCCATAGCTGTCAGCTGTGGCTAACTGTGAACCTCATACAGCAATAATTGCCTCTGAAAGTAGCACTGGAAAGCACCTTAAAAGTATTGCAGCCGACTGAAGACTGTGTAGATAATGACAGTCCAGCTCTTTGCTTATTACACAGCCCAGACCTTCCCTCTTCTGGTTTGTTTTACCTGAATTAGGAAATAATTCCAACTTAATTAGTAATTCAAATTGTGTCACTCCATCATGCCCTGGTGCTCAAACCCCTGACACTGTGTCAGAGTCACAGAGGTGAGAAGGAAGCTGTCAGGCAGCGGAGCTGCAGTTCCAAGGGCATAAAGTCAAATTTATTGACTAGAAAATATGAATTATTTCAGCTGTTTCTGTGAATTTAGTCTGATCCCTTTGAAGGTGATGATTTTGCTGTGATCTTTAATTACAAGGTGACCCAGAGCAGGTTAGTGTTCCTTTGTGCCAGTCTCCTAGTATCTTCAGAAAGTCTTGGCTACAGGTGTTGTGTAGTTTTACCTAACCTGCACTGGGGACTGCTTTGGAAACAGAACAGAAATGTATTTTAATGGCAGGTCCTTCCCTTTATGAGAAGTGATGCAGAAGGTTTTGGAGAGATGGGCAGCAGCAGTCATTACTCTTTCCAGTGCCAGCCTTACTCTTGGGTAAAGTGAAAGCAGAGCACTTGAATGACTGCAGGTACAGGAGTGTGATTAACTGTTTTCTCTCAAACATACCCCAAAAATCAGCTCACTCTGAAAAAACTAACCTGATGGTGTGCCTCTGGATGAAGATGAAGAGAGTAGGGATGTGTTGGGTGCTACTGCAAGTAAGGCAGATTTGGTAATGTTTATTTTTAATTTAGTTAAACAGGTATCTGTGTTCACACAGTGAGGCCCTTGGACTAGGAAGCTGGTAGCTACCAAAGCTGCAGCAGTCTTTTCCCCCAGTGCCCTCCTGCCACCCTCTGCAGCACCAAGTGGGGACTGAGATCTGAAAAATACCCACCTTGGCTGCAAACACTCTTTCAGGAAGAGCTTCCTGGGGCCTCTCTGTCCTTGCTGTGTTTTCAGGATGGACTGTTAGCTCCTCTGAAGCAGGATTTGAATGTCTATGCCTAGGGACCTGCAGGAGAAGTCTGTCATCTTCTCACCCTGTTCCCTGTATAGAAATCCCAGCTTGCTGTGTTTTGGCTGGGTGTAGTGATGTTCCCTGGGGAATAGCAGCATCAGGAGATTAGTCATAAGTATCACTAACTGCATGTTCAAAAAGACATCTAAGACCTCATTTTTCATTTTCTTTTTTAGAGCACTTAGCACTGCAGTGCCTATATCCTGCTCAGTTATGGTTCCTCTTGACTGGAATCACTGCTCCCTGTGCTCAGCACTTCTGTTACAGGCCTCGCTTCTCAAGTTAGCTGCTGAAATACTAACAGAACAGTATCCAGTTAATCTCTAGAAAGTTCTGGCTGAAGTTTTTTTGCCTGGCATCTTGTAGAAACTCTGCTGTGCCGGGGGAAGTAGAAGCTACAGCTCTGCAGGAGCTGGCTGCATTCTTGACTGTGAGGGTGGTGAGGCACTGGAACAGGTTGCCCAGAGAAGCTGTGGATCCTCCATCCCTGGCACCATTCCAGGTCAGGTTGGAGAGGACTCTGAGCAACATGATCTAGTTGATATCCCTGCTTACTGCAGAGGGGTTGGACTAGATGGTCTTTAAGGTCCCTTCCAACCCAAACCATTCTGTGGTTCTGTGTTTAGTGAGACCGTTTCTTCTCTGTCCCCTTTTGCCAGGGACAAGGCAGGTTCTTCCATGAGCCTTTCCTTCACTGCTCATTCCTGATTAACTTTGTGGATGGTCTGTGCTGCAGACTTCTGATGGGACAGGAGCAGTGTGTGCTTCTGCGTTCAGATGTTGCTTGGTTATGTATAAAGAAATGAGCCCATCCTGAACTTGCCAGTACTAATTCTGGCATCTCAGTCACTCTCAGCAGTCATCAGCAAGTCCCAGTTTCCACTTTTACTTTGGCCTTTGTCACTTGAGGTAGTAGAAGAACTGACAACAGTGTAGATGAAGGTGGTTTATCCGAAGTGAGGAGGAGAGGCTCACTGAGGTAGGGATTTTTATCAGTTCTTATGGGGGTTTGTGGGTGCAGATCTAGACTTGTAGGAGCAGTGGTAGGCATGTACCACTCTGCTTTGACTGCCTGTCATGAAGAGTCTTTTGGAACTCTCTTTCCCCACTTACAGCTTTCCTTAAACTTTATCTAACCCATTTCAGAAATATTTCTTGGTCAGAGGCTCCCCTCCTCCTTTTCCCCCCCCCTGCACAATTTATTCTGGCTCTGAATGTCTGTCTCCTTCTCCCAGATTCCTCTTTCATATCTATTCCATCTCATGTTGGCACTTCATCCTAGTCTGAGTCTAAGAACCTTAACTTCTTCCCCATCTCCATATCTCTGGCTTGCCTTCATCCATGTGGGTCCTTGTACCTCCTGGGTTCCCACCTCAAGGTTCCTGATTTCCTTTGCCAGACCCTCCAGTAGCCTTTGACAGCTCAAAAGTAGCTTTTCCTCCTTTAGGGCCTTTCAGCAGACTGCTCTCCATAGTTTGTTTGGTTTCGTGTGGTTGATTTGCTTTTCCCCCGAAAGAATGATTTTATGCCTTTCACCTTCAAAGGGCAGAGCTTCTCCCTGTTGTGTGGAGGCCCAACAGACTCCTGAGCAGGAGGCTTCATGCTTGGTTCTGTGCAGATCTGTCATAGGAACTAGAGTGGGAGCTGTGTAGCCTGTCCCAGGGACTTTACTCCTTACATTCTAGAAAGTTTTGGGGCTTGTGTGTTTCTTACTCCCCAGGTGTGTAATTTAACCATAGCTGGGTGGATTTGGACAGAGGAAGCAAAAGGCTACGTTTTTCATTGTCAGTCACTTTGAAATGCATTTTCCTGTTCTGCTGGATAATGCTAGAGCTTTGTAAAGGGAAAAAGTGGGAATTTAACTTGGGCAAATCATATCTCTGCAAAGTGGGATGAGCCATTGGAGCTGAAATGTTCAATAAACACCGAGCAGGAAGCAGCACCCAAATTTGATGTGGGTAATGTTGTAAGTAGCTGTTGGAAGGGTGTCCTGGAAGGAAATGCTGGTAACCCTCAGACTGCACTGTCAGTTTGATGTTTTCTGAGCTGTGAATTAATCATGGCACAGCAAAAACACTGAGACACAATTTCTGTCCAGGCCTTACGTTTCAGGTGGGTTGGGGATTCCTGCAAGGAATGATGTGGGAACTTGTCCAGGCTTAAAGGTGCTTGACAGCGAACTTGGTACTTCATGAAATGCAGAGATGAAAAGAAAGTGGATAGGAAATGAAAAGTGGAAGAAGGCAATGGGGAAGAATTGCAGCCAGATTTAATACACAGCCATGCTGCTTGCTAAGAGTCTTGTGTTGCTTTTGAGCAAGTTTCAGATGGTTCTTGGTCAACTGTGGAGTTATTGCAGACCTATGTGTAATACATAATTAGAGTCTAAAAAGCATTTGCATACTTGGTGAAACCTCTGTTCTGTTGCTTGTTAAAATTTCATCATAAATAAGAAACTCTGCTTTCACACCAGTGTCAAACTTTCATAAGTGTCTGATAGAATTTCCTATTGCAGTAATAAACCAGCATTGGCACTTGGAAGTCTGCTCTGTGGAACATGGTAATTACGTCAATGCTCTTGCAGTAACTGGAACTTTCTTTGCAGTATGCTCACAATTATAATGTACCATGACTGTCTTTTGATTCAACTCCTTTAGAATGGAAATAACCTCCTGGAGCAAGTCTCTTTTTCTTCTGGGAGCTGATAAGTCTGAAGTAGCCATGGTAGTGTCTTGGTCACCCAAGTTTTGCTGTGACTGTTTCAGTGACAGCGGGCTAGAATACAGTGTGTCTGCTGGGGTTGGTGTGGTTCTTTGCTCTCTAGCTACAGAGTCTTCTTCAGCACTGACCTGCAGGTTGTTTTTGTCTCCTCCAGGGAGAGACACCGGGGAGGGATTGCTCCTGGGTTTCAGGTGGTACATCTGAATTCAGTGACAGTGGACAACCGCCTAGACAATCTGCGCCTAGTTCCTTGGGGGTGGAAACCCAAAGCTGAAGAAATCTCTAGCAAACAAAGGTACAGCAGTTTTTGTTGGGCTACAGTAAGTCTAAGCTCACTCACCTGAGGAGCAGAGTTAATGCTTACTGTTTGTGCAAGCTGTGAAGGGACCACCTAGCCCCATGGTAGAGTGTGTAAAGGTGCTCCTGTGTTACCACAGAGATACAGGAAGGCTCCATTCCCTTCTGCCTGAGCGGTGACACCTGGGCACGCTGAGTTCAGCCTGCAGGTTTTACTGCCTTGTGGCTCACGTCCTTTAGCACAACCTGGAGAAGCCATTAGCTGCCAAATGCCAACACTTGTAATTGTGTGTTTGGGTTGAAACCAAAATGAGTTCCTGGGATCAACTTCCATCACCTTTTAACTGGTAGGTTGTGGAGTCTTCCTATGTGCTCTGTTGCAGTAGTGTTGCTCAAAGCATGTCAAATCCATAAGGTCAGGGTGGATTTGGTTGGTCTGTGATGTAAGGCAGATGTGTTCATTTTTGCTGGGAGACCCATGGACTTAACATTTCACTAGACACTTCTCTTGAAACACTTGCAGCACCCACAAGATAAGGACATTTAGAGTTTATTAAACTGATTTTGAGAAGATGTAGTGAATGCCAGTGGTGATCCAAATGATTTTAGGGATTCAAGAACAAAAAACAGACTTCAGGCCATTTAGACAGAAATACTTTGCTTGATAACCCTAAAAAATACCCAGTATATGATGGGTATGTGTAGTCTGAGGCTTAACGGGGTAAATACAATGGTAACACTTGGTTTGGAATCAATTTCCTTGTATGCTTATTATGAATTTATGGACCAAATATGTACTTGTTTTTCACAGGGAACAAAGCCTGTACTGGCTGGCAATCCAGCAGCTTCCCACAGATCCTATAGAAGAGCAGTTTCCTGTACTGAATGTAACACGCTATTACAACGCTAACGGGGATGTTGTGGAGGAGGAAGAGAACTCATGCACATATTATGAATGTCACTACCCCCCATGCACAATGATTGAAAAACAGGTGTGTTGAGAGTGGAATGTAAGCTTGTAATGCTTCAGGCTGCCCTGGGCAGGGAACTACTAGAGACAGTGCAGCAGAGGCTAGGAAGATGCTGAGGGGACTGGAGCATCTGTGGGAGGAGGAAAGGCTGAGAGCCCTGGGACTGCTTAGCCTGGAGAAGAGCAGCCCCAGAGGGAATCTGCTCAATGCTGAGCAAGAGCTGCAGGCTGGGGGCAAGAGGCTGGGGCCAGACTCTGCTGAGTGGTGCTCAGTGACAGGCCAAGGGGCACTGGGCACAAACTGGAACCCAGGAGGTTCCACCTGAGCAGGAGGAGACAGTTGTTTGGTGTGAGGGTGTTGGAGCCCTGGCCCAGGCTGCCCAGAGAGGTTGTGGAGTCTCCTTCTGTGGAGGGTTTCCAGAGGCAGCTGGAGGTGATCCTGGGCAAGCTGCTGTGGCTGACTCTGCTTTAGCAGGGGGGTTGGACTCGATGATCCCCAGAGGTCCCTTCTAGTCCCCACCATGCTGGGTTTCTGTATGTCTAGGGGGATTTGTCCTTAGTGGAAACTTTATATGTGGCAGTGGCACGTGTATTCAGTCACTCAAAGTGATAATTCTTTTTAACTCGTGTTTCCTTTAGCATGAGTCTTCAGAGTCTATGATCATTTTCTGTTAGAGAGAATGTGGTTTTGACTTGGAACAGTAACTGACCTGCTGGTGTACTGGGAGGAGTGTGATTTCTGCAGAGTGTACAAAAAGAAGCATTCCTCCAGGGTCCCAGAGCTGGAATGAGCGAGCACCTGTGTAAGGCAGGAGAAATCATTGTAAGAGGTTTTGGGTGATAGTGAAGTGAAAATATAACATGTAGCTGTCATGAGAAGAGGGTGAATTTGAGTGACCTTTATTCAGGGAAGAGCTGGGAGGAAAGCAGTTCTAGTTCTTCACTGTAGGTAGATGAAAGAAAGCAACTTATGTTGTCAGAGGATGACAGAGATTGAGATGTCCAAGGGCTTTGCCTCTGTCAGACTGCTGTCCTTGCCTGTAAATGAGAAGAGCTTTCGTGGTGGTAACAAATGCTGAGTAGGGTAAAACTGTGTTCACTTTTTCCTTTGGAGAAGGGAATGTTTCCAGAAGTGCTCCTAAATGCCCTTTACTTGAAAAAGAGTGAGCTTTGCCTTTTATTTGGGTCTACATATGAAATCTTTTTGGATACCTCTAAGTTTGACAGTGGCTGAGCTGGTGCAGTCCGAATCATTTCTGAATTTAAGATGCTTGCAGTTGAAACCAGAACTTCACAAAACAGTAGCATTTTGAGAACAAATGTGAAGCACTCGGATATTTGGTCTATTAGGCCCGTTCTGCAGGAGCAACTGCACAATCAACCAACTGCAGTCGCTTCAAAACCTCTGGCACTCAGGGTGAGACGTTTGGTTTTGTGACAGCTGCAGGTGGCCTGATGATAGCTCCTGGGGAGGTGGTGATGGGGTGCTCCTCGGCACCGGGCAGCTTCACTAACCCTGGCTTCTGTTCTCCTAGTTACGTGAATTCAACATCTGTGGCCGCTGCCAGGTGGCCAGGTACTGCGGGTCCCAGTGCCAGCAGAAGGACTGGCCTGCTCACAAGAAGCACTGTCGGGAGAAGAAGCGAACCTTCCAGCAGGAGCTCGGACCAGAGCGGTGACCGGGCGGCCCAGGCCTCTCAGCAGCAGGATTCCTTCTCAAAGGCATTGGACTCTTGCTTTTGCACAGTAATGACAAGACTGCTTATTGAAGCCAGAGGCACTGAAGAAACAAAAACCCTGTGATGCTTGAGCAGAATGGCTCTGACTGGTGCTGTGGAAAGGGATTGGGTCTACCCTTCCAGTATTATATTCTCAAGCAAAAAGACTACTGTGGAGGCTCCAGGCAGGAAGCTTCTCGTTATTTATATGTTAATATGTTTGTAAACTCATGTACAGTTTTTGTTAGAAATTCTTGATAGGACTCATTAACTGTAATGTTCAGTTGAGAACATATTGTTGGCTTAAAATTTAAAACAAAACAAAACCCAAATGAGTCACATAGCAAAAGCTTTTCCTCTCCCATGTGGCTAGAAGTGTCTGTGGCAGTGACAAGGCCAGAAGGCAAGCTCCAATATCAGCAGTTACTCTGGAGAGCTCTATGTGGAAGTTCTAGATAACAAACGCCTCTTCTCCCCACCTCCCCCCCAAAAAAAAGGGGGCATACAAAGTAAAGGTTGGAATCAGTCATTGTCTAGTCTCTAGCTTTCTCCTGTTCCCTCCCAACTGCTTTCAGAGCGCAATCACACCTGGATGTTGGAAATACTTGGTAGGAACCAGTTCACCAGGAACTGGAGCAGTGTAGGGAGCCAGCTGGGGTCTGTGCCTACAGGTGGTCTCCTGTGAGTGGCTGCCTGCAAAGAAAACCTGCTGGAGACTGCTGTAGGCAGCCAGGCTTTTCAGAAAGCTGAGTTGGCTTTCATGTAGTCCAAGCTTTGTATATAAAGTCATTGTAGGGAAGCTCAGGTAGTCAGCTCTCTAGCTGTGGTGGCCCTCATGGATTCCCTGTAAGCATAGGAAATGCTCTGGTGATGTGCAGCCATGTTTAAATGAGCTAATATTTGGTGACTTGAGTTATTTATTCATTTTTTAAAGAGATGCCATCGATCTGAGCATCGCTTTTTGATTTTTTTTTCATGTTGTAATGAGTAAAAATCCTATGGGAAGAGGATTTGCCTTGCAGAGTACATGTCTGGTTTTCTTTAGAGACATTTTGTCATGCAGAATCTAAAAGTTGTGGTTTTTTTCATGTTTGCCTTGCAAATGTAAGGAATATCAACAGTTTCCTGAAGAACTAAATGGATAATTTAGTGCCAGGTGTCAGTCTTGCTTCACAGTAGATGGATGTGAGCTGCAGAATGCTAATGCAGAGCCTTTCTCAGAGTGCTTAGTGAAATAGGTATTTCTTTTTTTTTTTTTGGTCAAAGGCTCTAAGTATTTTAATTTTTCATTCAGGATTCATTTTGCCACTTGATGCTGCAATGTTGGTCTTATTTGTATCCAGTTTGTTAGAAAATCAAGCTGCTGTGGACTTCCAATATTATATTTTGTTTCTAATGTCTGCACAGGAAGTTCTTAATTCTTAGTATTTGGGTGGGGTTTTTGTGCTTTGGCTTTAAGCATCTTAGGAAATTACAAAGACTTTCTGAAGCTTCTCACTGAAGCTCACTTGGTAGGCACACTGTCCAGCTGCAACTCTTCCCTCATGGCCATGCTGCAACTTCTCTGCTTAGGCAGCCTGCCCCTTGGGTCAGTCAAGCAGGACCTAAGGAGATCTTCCTGTCAGGGGATGTTTGGTTTTAAGGAAACATTCAGTTGTTTGCCTTACAGAAACTGTGCAGTTTTTGATGACTATTAAATGGGACATAAGGATTTTTCTATCAGAGGTAGGCCATTGAAAAGGGCAAGCATTGGCTCTTTCTTGCCCTTCTCAAAGGCTCTTGGTCCTGCCAGTTGTCTGTGTTAGCAGTAACCATGTTCAGCAAACTGAAGTGCATGTTTAAACACTTGTGTAGCACTGAGGAGGGAAGTCACTTTGTCCTAATGTTTGTAATGTTGCTGCCATGAGAGATGAGGACAAAGAGAGGCTGCAGATGAAGTCCTGGTGGGGCAATAGGTAGGTTCCTTGAGCAGCAGATGAAGGGACTGAAGGAAGGGTGAGACTTGAGCTGAAGAGTCTGCAAAACTACGATGGTGGGTGCTTAGGACAGTCCTGATCCCAGTCAGTGTGGGAGGGAAGGGGTGAGGCAGGCAGAGTGGGATGCCCACTGAGTTAGAGGTCTGTTAGACCATCAGCCAGATGCCAAGTAACAAGTTGCCTGGATGTCCTGAAAGGGCTTACTGAAATAACACAGGTTCTGCCTTCTGTGTGCAGCCTCTGACTTGTGTGTAACCTTGTGCTGGAGGAAAGAAGTGGCTTTCAGAATAGTCCAGGGACTGCAGTTGACATGTCACTGCCTGTAGAACAGCATTTCCTGGTTGCTGTGGGAAGTCCTGTGATCAAAGGTCTTCTGCCAGAATCACTAGAGATCTTCCCTTTTTGTAAGGTGTGCCAGAAAGGAACCAGTTAGGCTAGAACATGGCAGCTTTGCTTCATATAGTCTGTATGGTTTCTAGAGGGTGAAGCTCCTGTAAAGGATCTCCTTTCTCTCTTAAACCAGGCTGACCCTCACATGGGCAAGTCTTTAAAGCACAGGGTTAGAGTATGTGGTCATTTATCTTAGAGCAGACCTGTGCAGTCCTGGTAAATGAGCTAGCACTTCAAGGGCTTGCCCTGATGGAGAGAGACTCAATCCAAGATGTCTCCTGCAGGGGAAAAAAACCTCTGGATCTGAATCTTTGTTTCCTTGGTTCTCTAAAGCATGGAGTACTTTGTCTACACCTGAATCACCTGTGGACTAAACCAAGACTTAATGAGTCAGGTTTTGGAGACAGGAACATCTGTTTGGAAGAGGAGCTCCAGAGGATTTCTGAGGAGAAATGTGGTCACACTAGCTCAGCTGTGAAGAGCATGGGAAGAGAGAGAAGGAGATCAATGTGTTAGGATCAGGCTATTCTGCACCTCCAGAGCCCACCACACAGCCATCTCTCTCTGAGCTGTGATTCCTGGCAAGCTGCTCCAGGATCTGCTGCTGTGCCTGCTTTTGGGAGACAGCATTTGGCTGCTGAGGCTGGTGCAGCCCTGGCTTGGCTTTGCCACCGGCTGTGCTGCCATGGCCTCGAACACACGGGGTGCTGGGGATGTCTGGGCCTGAAGGAGTTCCTGCAGGTGGGTCACAGTGGTTGATCTCGAGTCACCAGGAGTGGGTGAACATTTGTCTAGTGTAAGCCAGTAGCAGGAGGACCCCATGGGCTTCCAGACCTCTGGGAGGGTCTGGAAAAAGGTTTCTGTCACATTTGCAAGGTGGCAAATTGCAGTGTTCCTGATGCTGGCTGTGTGTGCAGCATGTAAGCATGCCATGAATTGTTAATGCTTCCCCCCATGTACTCTCCTTGATGCCAGTGTAGAGTGGTGTCACCAGTCCCAAACATTCAGAAGTCACAACTCAAACTGATCAAACCAGTGGCTGGCCTAGGGAGCACAAAAGCTCAAATACAATATATGGCAGGGCTCAGTGATCACCTTCTGATCTTTGAGCCTTTAGTACAGCCAATAGAATTACACTTGAGTTTTCTTCATTTGTCCTTTTTCAATGAAACTGGTGAAGGCAAAAGGAGAAGCTGAAAGACTTAGATACTTGCAGGTGGCATGGGGACAGAGTGAGACCACACTGGGGCCAGGAGCAAATGTTTACCACCCATCAAGAGAGAACTGGGAGAGGACGAAAGGAGGTTGTGTGGTTAAACAGCAGCATGTGGGATGCTTGTGGGGTAAGAAGAAATCCTTTAGAACTGAACTTGCATCCAAATGTGGAAGATGGAAAGAATAAGATTTGGCAAGTGAAAAAGAGCAAACAAACCTTAACCCCAAAGTACTGCAGAGGAAAATGGAATAGGAAGAACGTTAAGTCATAAGTTGCACAAGCAATTGTGAAAAAATCAGGAGCAGGAAGACTGCCAGAGTCAGTGGACATGGTGCACAGGAAAGGGAAGGTCTGACCTGAAGATAAAATCCCAGCAGAAAAACCCCAAGTGAATTGCTGGCATATGTGTTAGGTGTGAAAGAGCTGGGGCAGTTCACCCAGGAGTGCTTCCATAGGGAGAGGTCATCAGGGAAGCTGTTTAGAGCTGAAGTGGAGAGATTAAAGTTCAGCTGAAATGAGCAGTGACAAGACGGCACAACCAGACATTCCCACCCACAGGAGCTCAAGGATGAATAAGCCAAGCTACCAGCTGGGCTGTACCTCTCCCTGGTACCCACCACAAAGGTGACAGCAGCTTCTGAGATGAGTTCCGGGATAGATGTGGCAAACTACAACCATGTGAAGATAGCACTTGGACCTGGCAACTTCGTAGCTGCTGTGATGCATCATCAGTGGCTAAACATGGTGGAGAGGTCAGCACAGGTGTTAAAATGGGAAGTTGTGCTTCAGAAGTCTATTGGAGTTGTTTTAATGGCATCAACAATTGGGAGATAAAGGGGATGTGGTTGGTACAATCTGCTTGAGCCTCCACAGTGCACACAGTCCTCACTTTGCTCAGGACACTTAAGGGGAAAAAAAGCTACTGTGGGAAAAGGGAAAATGTGCCAGGGACAAACAACTTCTTAAAAGACAGGAGGAGTTAAAAGGAGGCTTTTCTGTGGTGAAGTCAACAGTTGGATGCCCAATATATTAAAAAACAACTGGGGAAAAAGTAATAAAAGTAATGAATCAGGAGGGTGACAACATCCACTGATGAGGTTATTCAGTGTCCTAATATAATAAAGACTGAGCAGAGTTGCAGAAGGATTTTAGGAGGCAGACTGGTAAGTGAAATTGTGTCAATAAATCTAGTGTTGCTTAGGGGAAAACATCAAAAGATGAACCCTTAGCTGACCATTTTCCCTCAACAATGAGACATTTGGGTTGTGAAACACAGTCCTGCAGAAATTTCTGCTTGGGGAACAGCAGCAAACCATACTCGAGGAGAGGTTGGGAGAGCAGAGACTGGAACCAGAGCTCCATCTGCCGTGTGCAGTTCTCACCTTCCACCTAGGAAAGGACTGCGAGGACAGGGGAGAGGCTTTGGCAGGGAACAGGATCCCTACGTGGTCTGAAATAGGCTCTGTGAAGGCACAGAATCCCAGCGTGATGGGGGCTGAGGGGCTGCCCAGGATCGCCTCCAGGCAGTTTGGAATCTCTCCAGAGGAGACTGCACAACCTCTCTGGGCAGCCTGGGCCAGGGCTTCAACACCCTCACCCCGAACAAGGTTCTCATTAGGTTTTCAGGTGGAACCTCGTGGGTTCCAGTTTGTGCCCAGTGCCCCTTGGCCTGTCCTGGGCAGCACTCTTCTAGAAGAGTCTGGCCCCAGCCTTGTCAGATCCCCTCTGGGGCTGCTCTTCTCCAGGCTAAGCAGCCCAGGGCTCGCTCTCAGCCTTTCCTCCTCCCAGAGATCTGCTTCTACTCTGGAAAGCCGATGAGTGTTAAGGGTGTGAGGAATGTCTTTAGGAGTGGCAGAGGGAGGATGCCAAGGGAATCTGATGCTTCTTTTCTCTCTGAGAAGCGGCCGCAGGTGAGAGCTGCAGAGCCCTTCCCGCAGGGTGGCGAGTGCTAGAAGACAGCGTTTGGAAAGAGCGAGTTCATGGAGAAACCTTCCTCTGAGAGCGATAAGGATGAAGTTCAGCACGTCCCCGAGCTGCCTGTGGAGCAGAGCTTGGGTCACCAAATCCCTCCCCCGGGCTTGGGTGGCGGGGCCGGGATGGGGAGTCCGGGCGCAGGCAGTACCGACCACAGAGCCGCTGATGAGCCGACCATAGCCGAGCCAAAGCGAGCCGAGCCGGGCCCGCCCCTGACCGGGAAGCAGACGAGTGGCGGTTCCGCTGCGCGGCGCGATCCCGCCCTGAGATGGCGGCGCCGTGCCGGACGCGGACGCTGCAGGTGGTGGACACGGAGTTCAGCGCGGACGCGGTGGAGTGGTGCCCGGTGGAAGGCTGGCACAGCATCCTGGCCTGCGGCACCTACCACCTCCGGCCGCCGGCCGCGGTGAGCCTGCCCTCCCGGCACCGCAGCGGGTCCCTCTCCCACCCGCCGGCCGGGCTCCGCGAGTCCTTCCCGCCCTTCGCGGGCCGCCTCAGCCGGGCCCGGTGACCCTTCGGCCGGCTCTGGCGCTTCAGCCGGGCCCGGTGACCCCTCGGCGGGCTCTGGCGCTTCAGCCGGGCCCGGGGGGGTTTCCCACCCTTCGTGGGCCGCCTAAGCGACTCCTCGGTTGCTCTTCGACCGCCTCGGGGTCGTGCCCGGCTCTGGCCCTGTCAGCCGCCGCGCTGCGGGGCTGTGCTTTGTCCCAGCTAGCTGGGTCGACTGGAGGTGTCCCCAGTGTGTGGGGCAGGGCGGACCAGGCCGGTGAGTGTGGCTGGACCTGAGGGACCTGCGGTGGCTTCAGTCCCTTGACAAATGGGATCCCTCAGCCCTGCTCCTGGCAAGATCTCAGGTGGGGAGAGGCTCAGGGGAGGTAGAAATGCTGCTAAACCAACTCATTTCTTTCCCGTTTTTGCTGTAGACTGAATCTCAAGGAAGCAATGGGGTCTGTGACCGAACTGGGCGCCTCTATCTGTATCACTACAACGAGGAGCAGCCTTACATCCCGCTGACTGAAATCCAGAGGATTGACACAGCTGCCATCCTGGACATCAAATGGTAATGCTGTTCTGTCGAGGTTTGGAGCTCACAGCAGTGTGGTCTGCCCCTCTGGGGTCCTTTTTTTGGCTGTTGGCATGGTAGTAACAGTGTTACTAACTAAACTGTCCCTCACTTCTTGGAAGGAAGCATTCTCCAGCGTGCTTCAGTGAGCAAAGGCTGTGCCCATTTGTGTTATGCTCTTCTGGTTATTTATGAGGAGCTGGTCAGTGACTGTGGATCTCTTTTGTTTATTGGCTAATATGTAGTAGATCTCCTCCATGCAGGTCTGTGGGAACTTGAGGAGCTTTAGATTTTCTTCATGAGGTTTATTTGGTCAAATACCTTCTCCTTAATGGATCCTGGAATAAAAGCTATGACTTTGCTTTCCTTAAATACAAGACAGACAGACAGACATTCAGGACTTGTTTAACTTGATCTTTTAGGTGCCACATTCCTGTTGCAGAACATCCCATGGTTGGCATTGCAAACTCGATAGGTGCTGTGGAGTTTTGCCACCTGACTGGAAGCGAGGTAGGTGGCTGTAACACCTGCTGCTGTTGAAGCTTGTGTTTAACCCAGTTTTAATACATCTCTGGGTTTATTAGTGTTCAGAAATATGTAGGAAAGCTGTATGGTTTCCATGGCTTCCTCAGTAGGCTTAGGTTTTTAAACACCTCCTCTTTTGTCTTCTGATAATGTTTCTCATAAATGCTACAAATTTCTTCATGGCACTGGCTGGGCTCTCCCCAGCTGCAGAGTGTGGGAGGACAGAGGCATGAGGGGAGCAGAGGCAAACCCTGGGAACTGTGGCATGAGAGTAAGTATGGACTAACTGGGAAACACAGCAGAAGGTGCAAAGTTGCTAAAAACGTGGAAGGATTTTGGAGAGGGTTTCCTGTGGATGGTGAGAGAGTGGAGTAGTGAAGAGAGCCAGTCCCACAGAGTGGAGAAAGCAGAAGTCTCTAAGGAAATTCCACAGCCAGGTCATCCCTTCTCCTGCACTTCATCACTTGCTGGGAGGAAGCTCAGTTCAAGGGTGATTTGGTAGATGAGTAGCAGAAGGGAAGGGGCCCAGCCTTCAGCTGGTACTGAGCAATTGTACCTTGCTGTTGGGCTGTTTCATGTTGTCTGCGGTGTGGGACCCTAATGTGCTGTCAGTCTGGAAAACTCCTGCCCTAGGGGGAAGCAGTACATCTGTTCTTATATACTTGCTTCCTTCCCAGTCCTAACCCATTCCTTTTCTTTCCAGTAGAAGAACAGCTGCATGTTGGAGCCGTGCTTCAGGGTTGATCTGGGTGCCCAGCGTCTGGCCTTGTCGTTAGACTGGTCCACAGGACGAGAGCAATGGTGAGGGCAGGAGATAAGGCTGGTGCGGGAGGTCACTGGGTGTGAGAGCTGTCAGCCAGAAGCTCAGCACTTGGATGAATGAACCTGTGGTGGCTTTTTGTGAAGCAGCTTAAGAGTTTCTTGATTCCAGCTGCAACTTCTCTAGAAGTTGCTATTTCCAGAGCAAGGGTAACAAAGGAACAGGAACAGATACTGTGGCCACTAACAGAGGCTAACCCAACAACAGAGGTGAGGCTGTGCTGTGGTGAGTGGTGGCAGGTGAGCCAGGGACTTGTCTTCTCTAGAAGGAAAGCCCAGAATGGGATGCAGATGGAGCCATTGGTTCTAACTCTGCTCTTAGAATGTGTGAAGTTCTGCTTACAAACTACTCAAATAGCATCTGTAGGAAGTTGAAAGGTGGGTTAGTGAGAAATGGAAGAGAATTAGTTTGGAAGTGACTCCTTCCTCCCTCCAGTGCCCACACATTTGATTTTGGAAGTGGCATCACTGGATGAACTAACATCAATTAGCTCTACCTTGAAACAGGTAGGGGATATTTTTTATGCAGGTTTAGAGCAAAACAGAGAGTGGTGCCTTTGGTGTGAGGCTAGAAACTGAGGGGGTCAGGCAGTCATGTATTTAATGCTGTAGGGCAAATATTTGGTAGCTTTTGCTAATGGAAGCTGTTTCTGTGCATGCTGTTTAGTGAATAAGTAGAATTTCTAGTTGTACTTTCTTCTTCCTTACATTGCTTCCTGTTGTTTCTACCCTTCAAGATCAATGATCATTGCCATGGTGAAAAGTGCCTTTAAAGCCTGTCACTGTTGTCACTTGAGGGACAGATAAACCCTTCCAGAAGCTGAATGTGCAGCCTTCACATCTCTGCAGGAAGGGGGCAACCCTATCTGTCTGTGTGGAGTCTGGGAGGTTCAGTGTGGTTTGGTAACTAGCATATGATGTAGAACTGGAATAAGGAGCCCTGAGCCAGCACAGCAGTAGCTGCAGTTGCAGGGAACCAAGCAGAAGGGACCTAGTTCACCTCAGGGAATGTCAGAAAATGCCTGCACTGTGAGCTGCAAAACTGTTGCCAGTGCTCTAGGAACATTATATCCAGAAACTGCAACTGTACAGTGCCACAGGAGGAGAGCAGGAAAGGCTGGGGTCAGTCAGTGCTTCAGGTGCCTGTGGTGGCAGAGAAATAAATCATTTCTTCATACTGCAGAAGAGGGAAGAGACTCTGAGAGGTCCTTGTCACAGAGTCACACAGAATGTTAGAAGAGACCTCCAAAGATCATCTATCCCCACTGTCACCTGGAGGAAAATATCCCTCTTCACATGGCATTTGTTTACTGATGTGATATCAAGCATGTGGAGGTTAGGCTCTTCTCCCACGTGACAAGTGAGAGGATGAGAGGAAATGGCATCAGGTTGTGCCAGGGGAAGCTTTAGGTTGGATATTAGGAACAATTGTTCACTGAAAGAGTGGTTAGACATTGGCCCAGGCTGCCCAGGGCAGTGGTGGAGTCACCATCCCTGGAGGGGTTAACAAACATAATGTAGCACTTGGTGACATGGTTTAGTGATGACCTGGCAGAGTTATGTTAGTGGTTGAACTTGATGACTTTAGAGGTACATTTCCAACCTTAATGATTCTGATTCTCTGGAGAAGTCACATTATGTATCCAGGAGAAAGACAGACCCAAGGCTGGTTTCCTTTCCCTCCCATGAGTGTGAGGGTTTGCTGCCTCTGTCAGATGAGGGGGTGGGCTGAAGCTGGAAGGAGCTGTATATGTGTGTGCTCCTTCCACTGTCCTGCTGGTTTCTCTCTGGCTTTAACTGGATCTCACACACACACTGTATGGCTATCTGCCTCTACTTTGGCTGCTATTTTTCACTCTTCACAACTTCTTAGGGCAAGAGTTTCAGTGAGTTCTCATGTTTCTCTGTGTTCCCCTGCAGTGGGTGTCCTTTGAGAGTGATCAGCAGCGATTCAGAGGGGAAGCTGAACCTTTTCTCCATAGATGAATCTGCTCCTTCTGTGCATGTCCTGAACCAGTGGGAAGCTCACAAATTTGAGGCCTGGATTGCTGCTTTTAACTACTGGGACACTGATATTGTGTATTCAGGTTTGTAAGGACTGGGAGTCCCATTTGGGGGTGCTGGGGAGGGGGCACCTTCTTTAGGGATATGTGTTCCTTGGGAGTTTGCTTTCCAGGGTTGGGAGTGCTGCTTGCAAGAGCTGGGGCCCCTGCTAGGGGTAAAAGGCTTCCTGACTGTGGGAGGTGGTTGGAGTTAGCTAGGAGGAGCTGTGCCTTTTAAACCATACTTTGTCTGCCTGTAGGCAAAAGAAAAGTTAATCTCTTGTGGTGTACCAAAGAGAGCAGAGAGCTTCTAGAGTCCAGTCTTTCTATCTTCTAATTTTGTTTCCTTAGCAAAGTGAGGGTGTTGTTAACATCTCTTCTGTGCTGACACATGCTTGATATTGCATCAGTAGACAAAGGCCATGTGAAGAGGGATTTTTTTGGATGAGCTTCCAATGATGGTTGGCATGTCTGTTAAATACTGAGAGATCCTAGGGCTGGAAAGCATCAGGTCAGTGGTAGCTGTGTTGCCTCAGTGCCCTGTGCTGGTGGGTGGGATGGTGCTGAGGGTGACCTGGTTTTGGTGTTGTGCAGGAGGAGATGACAGTCTGCTGAAGGGCTGGGACACTCGCTGCAGTCCAGAGGCACCAGTCTTCACCAGCAGGAGGTGAGCAAAGCACATCTGCAGCTGGACCCTACAGCTGTCATGTAGGAACACAGGGTGCTACCATGTCCTTTCCCAAGCCATGGAATTCAGGGGTGTGCCATGACACTGGGGCTCTGTTTCTCCCTCCCTTGGGAAATGGAGACACCTGTTGGGTTTCTTCATCAGGAGAATTTCAGGTTGAAACTTTCTTTGTGTCCTTCAGTCTAATGAGCCAGCAGCTCACTTCCACACATGAAGGTGGTGGTAGCTTCTTCCTAAAAGAAGGATCCTGATTTACACATCCATTTTGGGAATTGTGTGTGTTAAATTTGGCTGTCTTATTATGGAATGCTCTTTAGAAAATATTTCACTCTCCACTGTTCCCTCATTTGAGTAATCTCTTCTTTTTTCTGGTGGCATAACATGCCTTTTAGAACATGATTAAAGCAACAGACACAACTCTGCAGTGAAATTTTGTATGTAACCTTGAAATACACAGGGGATTAGTGCAATGGAAACATTAATGTTAGGAGTAAAGTCTCATGGGAATGGAGTTGTGCTGAAATTCTTAAGTGTTCTGAGCACAAAAGAATTCTTAAGAGTTGTGGTACAACTGTTACTAGAAAATACTTGTGTTGGGAGACTGCATAAGGAGAAGCCTTGCCCTGGAAAGGCTGCTGGACTGGACTTTTGTGACTCACTGGGCTGAAATTTGAGTTCACCTTGCTCTCCTTTCCTGCAAGTGATGTAGTTATGTGGACCTCAAATCCCTGAAACTGAAGGAAGACTCCCCTTACAAGCTGTACATTGTTGTCTCTTCCCTCTGCTCTGTGTTGCTCTTTTGCAGACACTCAATGGGTGTGTGCAGCATTCAGTGCAGTCCTCACCGAGAGAATCTTCTGGCAACTGGCAGGTAAATCCCCTCTAGCTGCACCTCAACTCCTGGGTTCAGTTTTGGGCCCCTTACTCAAAGAAGAACATTGAGGTGCTGGAGCATGTCCAGAGAAGGGCAGTGAAGCTGGTGAAAGGTCTGGAGCACTAGTGTTGTGAGGAGCAGCTGAGGGAACTGGGGTTGGTTAGCCTGGAGAAGAGGAGGCTCAGGGGAGACCTTCTGGCTCTCTCCAGCTCCCTGAGAGGAGGTTGGAGCTAGGTGGGGCTTGGGCTCTTCTCCCAAGGAGCATGTGATAGGACGAGAGGAAATGGCTTCAAGTTGCACCAGGGGAGGTTCAGGTTGGACATTAGGAACAATTTCTTCCCTGAAAGGGTTGTCAAGGCCTGGCCCAGGCTGCCCAGGGCAGTGGTGGAGTTACCATCCCTGGAGGGGCTGAAAAGCCATGGAGATGTGGTGCTGAGGGCTATGGTTTAGTGGTGACCTGCTAGTGCTGGTTAACTGTTGGACTTGATTTGAAAGGTCTCTTCCAACCAAAATGACTATGAATCCATAATTCCCTAATGGGACCTCCCTCCTCTGTCATTCAGACATGTTGCTGCTGCTCAAGGTGTGGTCTCCAGACACTGTGTGGTGAAAGCATGTGATAGTTCCTGATTTTCCTCTGTACCTGTTTGCTGAGTCAGCTTTGCTGCTAGTCTGCCTCTTTCTTTGGGATATATCTCCAGCTATGATGAGCACGTGCTGTTGTGGGACACCAGGAACATGAAGCAGCCACTGGCAGACACCCATGTTGAAGGTGGAGTCTGGAGGTTGAAGTGGCATCCCACGTGTGATTTTGTGCTGCTGGCAGCCTGCATGCAGAGTGGATTCAAAATCCTCGACTGCCGCGGGAGCATGGGTGAGTGCTTGGTGGCACAGAGGTGCTCTTATGCTGCTCTGCTGCTCTCCTTTCCTACCTCCAGCTTAATGGGGGAATCCCAGCTTGCCAGAAAGCTCTAGATGTTGTTAGTAACCATAGACTTTCATTCCATGTGGAGGTCGCTCTCCCAGCCCTATCCTGGCTGCTGGCCTGATGGGTGGTGCAAAGGCACTGTCACCGCTCGTGGAAATCTGTGCCATTCCTCTCCTGGGAGGAAAG
The DNA here is from genome assembly GCA_013399015.1 of Galbula dea. Lineage (NCBI taxonomy): Eukaryota > Metazoa > Chordata > Aves > Piciformes > Galbulidae > Galbula > Galbula dea. Next base: position 1,294,589 of record VWZX01010910.1, on the reverse strand, counting down.
GCTGCTTGTCCCCAGCTGAAGGCATTCCCTCTCGACATCACCATTCTGGTTTGTGTTCATCTTGATGGTTCAAAGAGGTTCTGAATGTCAGGTGGTGCTCTGCTGCCAGCAGAAGTTACTGACCTGCAGATGAGTTTGGCTGTTGCCTCCAAGGCAGTGCAGTGCAGTCTGGTTAGTCTAGACTAACCTGAGGTAGCCTCTGTGTGAATCAGAAGGGACTGAGGTGATTAAAAGCTGCTTGCATTTACATTACAAACACAATCTTGCATAAAAGGGTTGCCTTCCTGGGTTTCTCCAGGCCTTGGGCAGATCCAGAGCTTGCAAAGTGAGGATAACATTTCTGCTGTGTAGGGAGAGGAGAAACTTGATGTCCACTTAATGTGAGAGTCAAATGCTGAAGGTTCACAGGAGGAACATACCTGGAGGCAGTAACCAGAGCCTGGTCTGGCAATCCCACCAGTTGTTTTATGGCTCACTGAGGATCACAGTGTGATCTCTTGTCTTTCTTCAGCCTTCTCTGGTATTTTGAATTCAAAGCTCTTAAACTTCATGTCCCTTAAACCCTCCTCTCCTGCCTGCTTACTAAACCAGGAGAAACCAAGGCTAATGAGAAATGACTGAAAATTGTCAGGAGAAACAGAACCTAATTTCTCCTGGAATGCTTAACTCTGCTGTGAGGAAGGCAATAACCTTCCTGCAGGACTCAGCCCATGGCAGAGTGGCTCTGAGCAGTCTGCAGCAAACCATCTCTCAGCCTGATTTCTGCTTGCTGTTCTCTTCTGTTTGCTAAGCGGAAAACACGGAGCAGTGTGCCATCCTCTCATCCTATGTCCTGCACAACTCCCTGGCCTACGGGGCTGACTGGTCCAGGCTGTGTCCCAGGGACTCCTTCACTGCACCACAGGATGCTGCTGCTCCCTCCCAGTCCTCAGAGGAGCTTGTGGGAAGATCAGAGGAGAGAGAAGAGAGACTGAATTTGCAAGTCCGAAACCTGAAGATAATTTATGAGTCTCCTACAGCTACTTTTGATGTAATACTGGATGAGGAGAGCGAAGGCCCTGCCTTGCCACTCAAAGCAGAGGCAGGCCCTAAGCTGTCTGAGGGTCCTGATGCCAAGGGGAGTTCGGGTTTGGCTGTGGGGCCTGGCCAAGGGGCAGGTCCCGAGTCAGGCAGCAGCTCTGGCTCAGCAGTGAAGAGACCTAATGGAATGGGCCTGGACAGGAGCAGGGACTCGGCCAGGTCTGTAGACAGCCTGAAAGAAATGAGCATTGTGGCAACTTGTTCCTTCTATGACAATATCCTGCATGTCTGGAAGTGGGAGATGAGCCTGGTGACCCCTTCAGAGGCACCAAGTACTTGATCACCTCCCTCTGAAGGAACAGCTGACAGTTTGCGTTGACCAGTCCAAGGGAGAGGGGTGGGAAAACTCCAGTGCTGAGAGTGCCATCTGAGCTTGTGCCCTGTCTGTTTTCTGTTGGGATTTTCCAGTTTTATTCAGCTTGTGAGTCTTTAAAGGCTGACACAGATGGAATTCCTGGTGTTTTATTTTCAGTGCTGAGGAAAGCCTTTGCCCTGGGGAGTGTGGTCAAGCACAGACATGTTTGTTTAGCTTTCTGTGGAGCAGGACAGCCTTCCTCACCAAGGCTACTTGCTTGGACCTTCTCTCTGAACCCCTTCAAGGCTGGTTTGCGTTTGGATAGTTGATCTCTTAAGCCTGTTCTCCACCACAAACCACACTTGTCTGTGCTGCTGCCTGTAGACAAACACGCAGGAGGTGGTCAGGTTTCCCTGAAGGTGTTGAAGCCCATGAGCAGAGGTTTCTGTGTGTGTTGCTTGCTGGGTGATCTGTCAGCTCCTGTGTACCTTGAGAAGATGCCCAGAGACAGGCCAGCTACTGACAGTGCCAAGTGCTTAGGGTAGTCTTGAGTAGAGACATGCTTTTTGAGAGGGAAGTGGAGGCTGACTGCTGTGACAGGCAGCAGTTGGGTGCTGGGAAGCTTTGTCCTGAGCAGGGCCTTTCTTGGGAGGATTCTGGTCTATCTGCACAGCCTGATCCTACATCAGACTCATTACTGGGTTGCAATCTCACTTTGTCACTCCCCAAGCTAAGCTCAGCCTGGTTTAGCATAGCTTCTGTCATGAGCTCTGCTATGTTTTCTGTTGAGGGTGGTGAGAGCCTGTCCCAGGCTGCCCAGAGAGGTGGGAGATGTCCCCATCCCTGGAACCACTCCAGGTCAGGTTGTCTGAGGCTCTGAGCAACCTGCTGTAGTTGGAGATGTCCCTGCTGACTGCAGGGGGTTGCACTAGATGACCTTGGAAGATCCCTTCCAACCCAAACCCTTCTGTGATTCTAGGCCCACACTTACTTGCTCCCCACAGCCTTGTTTTCTGCTCTCCACAGCAAGACCTTTAGGTCCAAAGTCAAGATCTTTCATTTTTTTAAAGGTGAACAGCTTTAAGATCAAAACCTCCAAAAACCATAAGCAGTGTTTCCTGACATCTTTTAAGTTCAAAATAAGGAAGAACAGAAACCAAAATCTTACCAACATTGCCCTAACTACCTCCAGGAATGGCTGCAGAACTTCTCATGGTGGCTCCATTAGCTTCCTTTTTCACTGTGAAATATCAGCAAAACACCATTTCTGGAACACTTTAGTATCTTCCTAGAAGCAAAAAAACCCAAACCCCAGCTTAAACTAGGCAAGTAACTTGTAGCTTGCATGGTTTCCCTTTGGAGGGTCCTCAAGAATTGGTTGTCTGGAGGGAAAGAAACACCAGCAACAGGTATCTGTGTAACAGTGCTGCATCCAAAGGAGGTGCAGCAGGGGAGAGGTTTGCTGCTTTGAAACTCCTTTTTCAAGGGTATTTTAGATAATGTTCTGGAGCACTGCTACATGAAGATTCATCTTAGTATTGTGAGCAAGAGCTTTTGTTAAGAAAACAACTCCCTATTTTTGGATGTTTCTACAATAAAATCAGTCTGAGTGATTCCTCTTTCTTGGTCACTTTGATTTCTAAATGTCCTTCACAGTTAGTCCCTGTGAGGACTTTCTCTGTGTCCTGGGAGACTCAGGCTCAGAGAGCCTTTGGTGGTGAATGTTCTTTGAGAGTCAGAGCAGACAATCTGGTTTCCTCTTGCCTCAGGGAGAACAGGGAGGGTGGATCCCTCTAGTGCCAAGGCTTTGGACTCTGCCTTTAAGAGGTTGTAATGGTTTTTATTGCCATGTAGGATTAAGGAGGCAGTGTCACAGAGCATGGCCAGATCCCAGCACTGCATGGATGCATTATGCTGGTCCTTGTTTTGCTCATCACAGTCTAGAGCTTCATGAGGGGAAGCAGAGGGGCAGGAGCTGATCTCTTCTCTATGGTGACCAGCGACAGGACCGAAGGGGCTGTGCCAGGAGAGGGTTAGGTTAGATAATAGGGAAAGGTTCTTCACCCAGAGGGTGGTGGAGCACTGGCACAGGCTCCCCAAGGATGCAGTCATGGTGCCAAGCTGGAAAGAATTTGAGAAGCATCTGGACAAGGCCCTCAAGCCCATGCTGAGGGCACTGGAGCATCTCTGGGAAGAGGAAAGCCTAAGAGCCCTGAGGCTGGTTAGCCTGCTCAATGCTGAGCAAGAGCTGAAGGCTGGGGGTAAGAGGCTGGGGCCAGAATCTGCTGAGTGGTGCCCAGGGACAGGCCAAGGGGCACTGGGCACAAACTGGAACCCAGGAGGTTCCACCTGAACAGGAGGAGAAAGTTGTTTGGTGTGAGGGTGTTGGAGCCCTGGCCCAGGCTGCCCAGAGAGGCTGTGGAGTCTCCTTGTGTGGAGAGATTCCCAAGGCAGCTGGAGGTGACCCTGGGCAAGCTGCTGTGGGTGCCCCTGCTGGAGCAGGGGGTTGGACTGGATGACCCCAGAGGTCCCTTCCCACCCTCACCATGCTGGGATTCCCTCCCCCCATCAGGTGTTTTTAAGCAAATCTGTCAATCTTCATTACAGACTGGATGCTGACTGTGAACACAATAAACATGCTTCCTGTCTCCAAAAGTGAACATTTTAATTGTGATTTAGTTCTCTAATGCTTAAACTCTGCAGTACTTTGTATTTAGAAAATCTGGAAAGCCCTGAGTGCCTCTTGGGAAGGCTGAGCTCTCCAGAAATGGAAGAATTACTGTCAATAACTACAGCACGTGTGTCAGAGAAAACATGGTTATTTCCAGCGACTTAGAACATTCCTAATTAAGCAGTTTCCACTTTAAACAGCTGCACACAACTGTCTATACAAGTGTCATATCCATTTAATCTGATAGACACTGCTCTTCTAGGAACAGATAGATGTCAAAAAATAACAGTTGAGTTCTGTTTCAAATTTAAACAGTCATCTTGGAACTTCAAGCAGCTGCACTTAAGGAACAGACATGAAATGTACCTATTAACTGTGTCCTGGTTTACTCTCAAAGAACAAGCAGTTTCAAGGCTTGGGCAAGTCTGGAGGGATTGTGGCATTCTCTCCTCGGAGACAGTTCAGTGTAGGAGCTTGGTTTTGCCTGTTGGAGGGGTCGCTGCTGGTTTATGGAACACTTCCCAGGGGATAAATCCATCCCCGTGTCCGTTCTGCGGCTACAGCTGCCCCTCGCTGTGACTGGCAGCACTGCCCTGCCTGGGGTATGGTACTGTCCGGCTTGCAGCGTCCTGCTCCTCCGCCGGTAAACCTCAGCCTCTCCCAGGCAGATAAGGCTCGCCTTCCTTTGTTCCCAGGAGACAGGAATTCCTTCCCAGAAGGGAGGAACGTTTCAGCAAGCCAGGGAGAAACTGCCTCCTGTTAATTATCGCTGCCTTGGTCAAACAGTTCGTCTGATAGCAGGATACCCTCGCCCTTACACAACACAACTGTACCCATAGTGCACCCGCAAGTAACATTTTTCTTAGTCGCAGATGGGACCAAGTTTCCCCACAGGAATTTAAATCAGACACTGCAGAAAGACAAAGTGGAAGGATTTGACTTAACAGCCCGCGGCAGAAGCTGTCCCGTATTTGCTGGTGCAAGCAGTAGCTCACCCAGCGGCCATGCTCTAACCAGCGCAGAGCAGTCCAGTGCTGCGGCCTCGCCGCCTGCTCCCTACCGCACATAGTTCTTGGGGAAGAGCTTGAAGAGCTTGCCCTCCTGCGTCGGCTCGAAGCCATACTTCTCCAGGTTGTTGGGGTCAAAAGTACCTGCCTTCACGTCCTTCTCGATGTGGGGAGCCACTACCTCGGTGAAGAGCTGCTTGGCCGTCATGGCCGGCTCGGAGCCCTCGGGGGCGCGATACGAGACGTAAGGCTTGAGCTTGAAGCCCTCCAGGTTGGGGACGACGAACTCCGGCACCATCTCCTTGATGAGGATGAACTTCTTGTTGGAGGTGAGCACGCCCGGACGCTTGGCCCCTCGGCCCTTGTTATGGGTCCGCGGGCCGCGCTTGCTGGTGAACGGGGACATGCGGTCGGCGCCTCGCACTAGCCCGCGGACCAGCTCGGTCAGCAGCCCCATGCCGGGATCCTGCAGGCCCCTGACAGCTCGCAAGGAAAGACTGGCCCCAACCCGGCTCCCTTCTCACCTCTGCGCGCCCCGACTTCAGCACACCCCAACACCGCCCGTTCCCATTGGCCCAAAGGCGCCGGCCAATCCGCAGCGCCTATCGTACCCTGCGGAGGGCGCGGGCCCTTCGGCGAGGGGGTCGGGGCTTGCCGGCCAATCAGCAGCCAGGAGTCCGAGGCGAGGGCGCGGCCTGTCGCTCCCCTCAGCTGACGGCGGCGGCGAGCGGGCGCTTCCCGCTACGGCCTTCGGCTCCGGCCCCGGGCTGCCCTGACGCGGCGGCAGGTGAGGGGACCTGACCCGGGGTGCCTGGGGAGCGGCGGCGGGTGAGGGGACTTGGCTCGGCCCGGCGTGCTGTGGGAGGTGAGGAGACCCGGCCCGGTCCGGTCCGGAGTGCTGTGGGAGGTGAGGAGACCCGGGCCGGCCCGGAGTGCTGCAGGGAAGCAGCAGCGGCAAATGACGGGGCCCGGACCGCTCGGGCCAGGGGTTCGGTGGGGAACGACGGCAGGTGAGGGGACTAGGCTAGGTCCGGTCCGTTCCGGGACCTGATCCGGTCCGGGCTGCGGCGGGGAGCAGCGGCAAAAGATGAGGGGACCCGGCCTGGTCCCAGGAGCAGGTGCGGGGAGTGGGCTCGACGCGGAGTGCCTGGGGCGCGGCAGGGGCCGAACCTTGCGAGCTTGTGCAGCAGCTGGGGAGGTACCGGTGCCCGATGGCGAGGTTGTTTTTTAATGTCTGTGTTCCGTAATTGATGTTAACGAGGAGCGGAGGCGGGCGGGGGCGGAGGGCTTGGCCTGCCGGAGTGGAGCCAAGCAGGTGGACCCGGGGCCGGCCTGGGGCAGACCCCGGCCTGCTGGCAGGGCTGCGGCTCGCTCTAGGAGGATTTTCCCCTCGAAAATGCATGTCAGTGGGTGTCCCCGTGTCGGTACGTGAAAACCGATGTTTGCCTTTTCCTTAAAGGACGTGTACCCCGGAGATGGTTCTGTCCTATGGCTGCTGGGCTGTGTGCGCCAGGCGGGAGAGTCCTGCACCCCCGGAGGGGTTTCAGCGTCCCCGTGTCCGTGGGGAGGTTTCGTTAAGGGGCAGCAGAGCCGTGGCCATGCACCTGGCCGTGGGAGCAGAGCCTTGTCCTTCTGCTGCCCCAGGGACTTCAGGGGCTGTACTTGCTGGGAGCTCTGCTCTTCCTTGAAGACTTGCTGGGATTTGTTGCTCAGTTCAGAGAAAAAGGGACAATGAAGTGAAAAAACCAACTTGTTCCCTGTGAAAGAAGGACAACAAAACTGGTGAAGGGATCTAGAGCACAAGTGTTGTGAGGAGCAGCTGAGGAACTGAGGTTGTTTAGCCTGGAGAAGAGGAGGCTCAGGGGAGACCTTCTCGCTCTCTCCAGCTTCCTGAAAGGAGGTTGGAGCCAGGTGAGGGTTAGTCTCTTCTCCCAAGGAACAAGGGGTAGGACAAGAGGAAACAGACTCAAGTTGCACCAGGAAAGGTTTAGGTTAGACGTTAGAAAAAAAGTCTTGACTGAAAAAGTTGTTAGGCATTGGCAGAGGCTGCCCAGGGCAGTGGTGGTGTCACCATCCCAGGAAGTGTTTAGAAAAGGTGTAGATCTGGCACATCATGACATAGTTTTGTGGTGACTTGGCAGTATTGGGTTAATGGTTGGACTCGATGCTCTTAGAGGCCATTTCCAACCTTAAAGGTTCTGTTGTCTTGTTCTGGAAGATCAGTTCTGGTGCAGTGCTTTGCACTGCAGAGTTAAAAAGACACTGAATTAGCAGGAGTGGTCATCTCTAACTCAGGCTTCTCTTTTTGTGTTTGATTCTGCTCTTGCTGTACCTCCAGACATGGATGAAGAAGGCAACAGCACCAGCCTTCAGGTATGATATGCTTTACTATTATTTTTGGGCATAGTTAATTCTCTGTTAGGATTTCCCAAAGCTGAAAGGTACTGTACCTAGCCTGATAACTATTGGGTAGTGCCTTCAGATGCAGTGCTTTTACTTTGAAAGAACCTTTCCTGGTAAGAGTTTTATCCTTCCACAGATGTCAAGGTTGAGCCCATGTTTGTGTGTGTGTGTATGTTGTTAGTATTTTTTTTACATCACAACCTCCTGGTGCACAGTTAAAAAATGTTTTGTGAAAATTCAGTATCTGTGGTCAAAGCAAAGGCATGCAGAGCTATGTGCTTAGGAGCTACAAGGACATCTGATGTTTGGGCAATCCCGATTGTAAAGCCTTGCTCTTGGTGCTGATAAGCATTTCCAGCCCTCCCTAAGTGTCTCTCTGCTTGCCTGTGGTTGCAGTGTGAAGTTGTTAAACTCTCCTGGAGCTGGTTGGTCTGTGCTTTGTACTCTGGATGAGTGTGAGCACTGTTTGTGTAGCTGCATATTTTTGCTAATTACTTTTAATTCCCACTTTCTTAATGAGATTTCAGCACCTTAACATATTGTTACTCCTTTGCCTAATGACATGAGGGTCTTCTACGTGTGGTTTTGTGTCTGAGAATCACCTGAGGCTGTGTAAGGAATATGTGAAGACTTTGAATTTAAGTTCTGGCTGCCACCCTCCTGAGAGAGGTCCTGCAGGTTTGAGCTGATGGGAGGACCCTAAAGAGCTGATGACTTCACCATGACCTCGTACCTCTCAGATGCTGTCACATAACAATCCCTGCTTACGTGTTTCAAGTGGCTGTAGGGCTGCAGCCTGGCTGCTTGGTTTCCTGCTCTCCTGGAAGGATTGTCAGTGCTTGAGAAGACATCCTGATGAGCCTGGGGGGGAACATCATGTGTCCTGGTTTGGGTTAGAACAGAACTAAGCGATTTGACTTTTCAGCTGAGTCCCTTCTCAGTCTCTCACTCTCTGCAGCTCACAGCATGTTCTCACAGTGCNTGGGTTGATTTGGGTTTTTTTTTATATTTTTATATATTTAATTTTATTGTTGTTATCTTAATTAAAGCTGGTTTAGTTTTGTTTTCCAACCCATCAGTCTCTCTCCCTTATTCCCTTTCTCTCCCCTTTGGCAGGATAGAGCCTCTGTCACTCAGTGTCCAGTCCTAGCCCTTGACATTGTGTTTCCACTAGTGTTTGTGAGAAACCCTGCAGGAACCTCTCAGTTTTTCTTGGAGGTCTGAATGTCTTTCCCCCATTGTTTGTCTGTATTGAGGCACAAAAGCTCAGTCTGTGCACATGTGTGTTTTGCTCCTCAGTTTGTTTTTTCTCCCCATGTAGCAGCAGCATGACTGTCAGTTGGCAGCTACTGGTTTTGGTGTTATTTGAGGTCACACAGGCCTGGATAGGAGCAGAGCTGAGTGTGGCACTGTCAAGAGGAAATGAAGTGACCACTGTAGACTTACCCCAAGAACTCACTGTACTTTGTCAGAATCTGCTGTATTTGTTGCTAAGGAATTTTCAACTTCCCCCCCTAATTCGTGTGACTTTTCCCTTCAGTCTCCCTGCTAATAGTCTGCTAATGATAGTGATGCAGTTAGTTGGACTTGTGTTGGGAAGGTAACTTGTNGCCAGTATCTGAGGAGGACTCTGTGTATTCTGTCTTTGATCCATGAGTTCCTGAATCTAGTTCCAGAATCTAGCTTCTGAATCTGGTTCCCTTTTGCTGCTGAGTCCAGTCTGGCACTTCTGCCACAGCATCAGTGGTGACAGTGCTGGAGTTGCCATCAGGGGGTTGGGTTGATTTGGTTTTTTTTTTATATTTTTATATATTTAATTTTATTGTTGTTATCTTAATTAAAGCTGGTTTAGTTTTGTTTTCCAACCCATCAGTCTCTCTCCCTTATTCCCTTTCTCTCCCCTTTGGCAGGATAGAGCCTCTGTCACTCAGTGTCCAGTCCTAGCCCTTGACATTGTGTTTCCACTAGTGTTTGTGAGAAACCCTGCAGGAACCTCTCAGTTTTTCTTGGAGGTCTGAATGTCTTTCCCCCATTGTTTGTCTGTATTGAGGCACAAAAGCTCAGTCTGTGCACATGTGTGTTTTGCTCCTCAGTTTGTTTTTTCTCCCCATGTAGCAGCAGCATGACTGTCAGTTGGCAGCTACTGGTTTTGGTGTTATTTGAGGTCACACAGGCCTGGGTAGGAGCAGAGCTGAGTGTGGCACTGTCAAGGGGAAATGAAGTGATCACTGTAGACTTACCCCAAGAGCTCACTGTACTTTACCAGAATCTGCTGTATTTGTTGCTAAGGAATTTTCAACTTCCCCCCCTAATTCGTGTGACTTTTCCCTTCAGTCTCCCTGCTAATAGTCTGCTAATGATAGTGATGCAGTTAGTTGGACTTGTGTTGGGAAGGTAACTTGTGGATAAGCTGGGTTAGAGCAGCCTAGGAAGGACTGAAGACAATGATCTGTTGGAGCTGACTGGTCAGGCAGGAGTTTTATTTGCACTGTAGAACTGGAATGAATTTAATGAGAGAGACTAGTGAGAGACTCTGAGGAATTTAGGGAGGACTCTGAGAGCCTCTCAGTGCACACTTCATTTTTATCTTGGTGGCAAAGTGAAATACAGAGGATATCCAGATCTGGAACTGAGGGTGGAAACCGATACCAGAACTGTGTGTGGTACTTCAGATTCAAGTCCTTGTGAGGTTCCAGACCCTCTTCTCCTTCTTGGTTTGTTTCCTACTTGTTTGGGATATTTAGTTGTGCTTTTCCCCCTCTGTTCTGGTAATTTTTGACCTGACATTAGTGAGGCTGTTTTAACTGCCAGACTTTGTTCTTGAACAGCAGCAGTTGGCACGGGTCCCAGCACAGTGTTACCTGAGGTTAGAGTTTTTCCCATCTAGATACTTTTCTTCTTAGGATGAGCTTAATCTGCTGGTTTATGATATCCTCAGTCTCATAAAGCCCTTTGCATTCAGTTCTCATCCTTGTGGCTCTCAATAACATAGAATCATCAACAAAAGTTATTACTTCACTCTTTGATACTGTTTAGGGACGTGCTGGACTGACACCAGTGCAGAACTCACTGATGACTCCTGCACTGAATGTCTTGTGATTGCCAAATGGACTATGGTTGAAAGGAAGATATTGGAAAATACAGTCAAGTTGTGTTGTATCTGCCAGACCAGGCACTGACATGTTTTTGTGGAGGCTTTTTGCCAGTCATGGGAAACTAATTTCACCTTCCTTTTGGTGCTAGGCTGTGCCACCAGCAGGTGGAACAGAGATTCTTCAGTTTATAGAAGACAGGATAGAGACCACCATGGTAATGTAGAGCTTTGTGTGTGCATAAGGAGTGTGTAGCTTCTTCTAACTTCTAGGAACTCTACTAAGTCACAATCAAAGTCTGTTTGTTTCTTTGCTGTTGCTGTGCTTGAGGCAGGAGTTAATTCTTGTTATTTCATCCCATGTCTGTTGAACTGATTAGCTCACAGACCTTTGAGGGGATAAATGCTCAATATTTTGCATGTGAGCTTATGAGTGAGGCACTGATGCAGTTGAAACTTATTGCACGTGTGATGTTTCAGTTAAAAAGTAGATATTTATGATTGTGCTTGGCTTTTGGACATCTTCAGCCCTCCAAAAAATTTTGAAATTTAGAAATTGCTAACTTCTTTCCTCCCTAAATTCCTCTCACAGCTAACTGGAATTGCAATTGGAGCTGCAGTCGTGTTACTCCTTATAGCAATTGTTGCCTTTGTCGTCTACAGAAGAGTGAAACAATCTAGTAAGTAGTAAATCTGGATGTTTTAAACCTAGTCTTCTCAGCTGTCTTCAGGATTTTTTGTAATAATATCTGGTAAAATCTGTGCTGATTTGTAATTACTGCTTGCTGTGAGGTCGTGGCTCTTGCAGAAAAACAGCAGTAAAGGGTGAGGAGCTGGTGTGGATTCCCTTACTCAGGTCTGAGCATGGAATTAGTACCTGTTGTGTGCAGGAGGTTTTGTTTCCCTAGCCTCTGATAGCCTTGGTGTCTGTGGGCATGTAAGGCATTTCAGTCCTGCTGCAGTTTCACTGCTAAAGGAATGAGAAACAGGTGAGTTAGAGGTTTCCTTTGTGGGATGAAAATTACCTGCTCCTTATATCTGTTTAGAGAGGCTTTTTATCTCCTCCAGTGATCGGGGAGAGCCTGAAGCCAGCTCTTCCCCAGCCTGGCTTGGCTAACCAGACTCGGACAGTGAGGTGTCTGGTGTTGGATTAAATTCCAAACACTGACCACAGGAGCTCACTGCTTAGACAGGAGCCACAGCTCCTCTTTTGGAGGTAGCAAAACTGAGAAGCTGTGCTCAGTTTGCTTTCCCTTGGCATAGAGCTGGAGGTGCTTCCCTGATGGGTTGCTTCTCTCTTGCAGAACAACTTCAGCCCCATGTGCCTCAGTACAGGTTTCGCAAGAGGGACAAAGTGATGTTCTACGGGAGGAAGATCATGCGGAAGGTAAGTGCGCCTGGCACTCTGGGAGGGGACTTCAGGAGGTGCTGTAAACTCTGCAATACTTCAGTTACTTAGCCTGGCCCAGGGCCTTCATGGAATTTTGGGGATGTTTCAGAGCATCCTGGAATTCTGCCTGAATGGCTGATGGAGCAGCAAGGGTTTCTCTTTCTGGCCAAACCTTACCTCTTTCAAGGATATTGTGAGGAAAAGATAATCAGGAGTAGTCAGCGTGGATTCATGAAGGGGAAATCATGCTTGACCAGTCTGATAGCCTTCTGTGATGGTGTGACTAGCTGAGCAGAGGAGGACAGAGCAGTAGATGTTGTCTACCTGGACTTCAGTGAAGCTTTTGACACTGTCTCCCATAACATCCTCATAGGCAAGCTTAGGAAGTGTGGGTTAGATGAGTGGACAGTGAGATGGATTGAGAATTGGCTGAAGGACAGAGCTCAGAGGGTTGTGATCAGTGCTGGGGAGTCTGGTTGGAGCCGTGGAGCTCATGATGTTCCCCTGGGGTCCGGACCGGATCCAGTCTTGATCAGCATCTTCATCAGTGACCTGGATGAAGGGACAGATGTACCCTCAGCCAGTTTGCTGATGATACCAAACTGGGAGGAGTGGCTGACCCCCATCAGGCTGTGGTGCCAGTCAGTGAGAGCTGGACAGGTGGAGAGCTGGGGGAGGGGAACCTCATGAAGTTCAGCAAGGGCAAGAGTAGAGTCCTGCACCTGGGGAGGACTAGCCCCATGGACCAGGACAAGTTAAGGGTTGATCTGCTGGAGTATCTAACGCCTCTACGGAGTTCATGCTGGTTTAAATATCTCTAGTCTGTCTGTCTTGTCTCTCTGTCTTTCTCAGTATTTAGGATTATAGCCAAGATATTCAGAGCCTACATTCAAGATTGTCCTTTTCAGATAATAACTTCAGTAGTGCTGTTACACTCAAAGCTGATACCACATGAGTCTATCTGCAGAGCAGATATTCAAGTTTACCTTCTTGCAGTCCAGCCTGGGAGAGTCCTAAGCACTTCAGCATAGGAGCCCTCCTTTTCTTGTACTTAGTTGCAAATAAGGCTTGTCAAACTGTCTCATTAGAGCCTGTTCGGGAGAGGTTTATCCCAAGATTGGCCTCTTTGCCCCGGATTGTCACAAGGAATACCATCTGTGCCTTCAGGTTCCTGTCCTCGTGGTGTTCCTCTTCTAATATTCTGAAAGTTCTCCTCAATCATTTTCCATCAGTCAGAGTTGTTTCTGCATCACTTGGTTAAATGCTTCTAGGCTGTGACTGCCTCTTGGCTATTTGCTGCTTTGGTTGGTTTTGTTTGTTTATTTTTCACATTGACCTTTGCCAGTGGCTTTCCTTGGGAGGTTGTGACAAGAAGGTTTGAGATGATCTGCAGACAGACAGTTCCTCTAGTGGATTGGGTTAGTCCTAGCAGGCATGCTTGCTGTCAGCCCCCACTGCCTGGATTGTAGTTAGCTGAGGAGGTCAGTCTTTCTGCCTTTCTCCTCAAAGTACATGCTTCCCTCTAAGCTACTTAGTTTATGCAGAATGTGAGATTCAATTCTGTTCTGACTGACACCACCACCACCATAGTCAAAAGAACTCTCTTCAGAGGTGTCACCAGTAGCTATGCCTGCTCAAAGGTTTTGCAATTGGTTCTGTTACCAGTTTGTGCAGTAGGTCTTGGAGGCTGAGGTGACTTCCTTACTCAACACTTCCCATGCCAGAATTTCTGTAGCAGCTTCTTGGACCTTTGTGCACAGTTTTAGTATCTCTGGTGCTATTGATAAAGCCTGACTTGGAAAGCTGCCTCCTACTCTGCCTCCTTCTCAGAGCAGCAAATGTTTACTGCTTGCTTGTAGTCATCTGTGGTAGGTACAGCTGGTTTGTGAAGGAGAAAGGCTGCTTAATCCTGTCTGGGAAGTAGTGGAGTCACCATCCCTGGAGGGGTTTAAAAACTGTATAGATGTGGTACTTAGGGACATGGTTTAGTGGCATGGTGGTGATAGGTTGACAGTTGGACTTGATGATCTTAGAGGTCTTTTCCAACCAATAATGATTTTGTGGTTCTGTGACTGCAGGAAGTGCTCCCTGCCCTCTGTCCTGCAGAGTCAGGGCCAGAGCATGGGTCCAGAGGGCTCCTGACACAGGGGAGTGGCGAGGCAGGAATGGGACTGGCCTCTTTGGGGCCCAAAGGCAGAGTGTGGCTGATTGGGCTCCTAGCTGTGCCCTGTGGGATAACCTGCTCAGGTCCCAGTGGGCACTGAGCTCCAGCATCTGCAGAGGAGTGACCTGCTTCGTGAGTCACTGCTTGGGAGGAACACTTCCTCTTGTGCACTTCCTTCTGCAGCCTTCTGCCTCACGCTGCTCAACTTTGTTGAGGTGAATTCAAAGACTTGGACTTAATGAGACACTGGGCTGGTTTTAGCGTTCAGTTCTGGAGCTCTGTTTCATTGTGGAGAGGGGAAATTACTCCCTGAACCTTGCTTCTGCATTGCAGGTCAGCCTTTAGGTAGAACTTGGCCAAGAAAGCCCTCAGTGGAAGGAAATCAAACTTCAGGGTTCTTGAACGCAGCCGTCTGTATGTAACATGGACAGGGAAGGAATGCCTAGAGCTCCAGGTGCTAAAATCACCTCAGGTAGTTTGGGATTTTAGACCTTGCTTTTTGCTTTTATTCCTCAGTAAGACCTAGAATATTACAAACTGACTGCTGTTGATTGGTGCTTTGTGTGTTTTTGATAAAATACCAAGATTTTAGTTAAAAAAAGAGAAATGAAAAGAGCCTCTAAATTAATTAAAGGGTTTTTTTGTGGAAGACACTTCTTCCTGGGTTTCGAGTCTTTGTGAAACAAATGGAGGAGTAGTAATATTTTGAAAGTAACTACTGAGGTGTTTTCTTGGTCTTGCAGTTGTTGCGTGCCTCCAGGAGGTGGCACTTAGTAACTGTTACAAACAGGGGACAGCCTCCCTGCTCCTCACCAGCTCAGAAATGAACTCGTTCGTCAGCATCACAGACTGCTGTAGGAGTGCTGGAGCTTTAAAGGTTCCTCGTCTGCCTGATGTCGAGTGTTCCTGAGTGAGAACTCTATAGCTGAGAAGTTTTGTTCCCCTACCATCTGTAACCACTGTAGTAGTTGCTTATTAAAATCACAGAATTGCCATGGTTGGAAAGGACCCTCAAGATCATCTAGTCCAACCAACAGCCCTACACTACTCTTACCCCTAAATCATCCCCTGAAGAAACACATCTATCCTCTTCTTAAAAACCTCCAGGGATGGTGACTCCACCACCTCCCTGGGCAGCCTATTCCAATATCTCACCACTTTTTTCAGTAAAGAAATTCTTCCTAATATCTAATCTAACCTTGCCCTGACACAGCTTAAGCCCATTCCCTCTAGTCCTGTCACTAGTCACAAGGGAGAAGAGGCCAACACCCACCTTCCTGCTACGGGATTCTGCCCTCATGAGGCCCCACCTGGAGTACTGTGTACAGTTCTGGGCTCCTCAGTGTAGGAAGGATGTGGACCTCTTGGAGCGGGTCCAGAGGAGGCCACAAAAATGATTGAAGGACTGGAGAACCTCTCCTATGAGGCCAGGCTGAAGGAATTGGGGTTGTTCAGCCTGGAAAAGAGAAGGCTTAGAGGGGACCTTAGAGCAGCTGTTCAGTACCTGAAAGGGGATTATAAGGTAGAAGGGGAGAAACTCTTCACCTGGTTGGATTGCAACAGGACACGGGGGAATGGCTACAAGCTGAAGGAGGGGAGATTTAGGCTAGAGATTAGGAGGAGGTTCTTTACCCAGAGGGTGATGAGGCACTGGAACAGGTTGCCCAGAGAGGCTCTGGCTGCCCCATCTCTGGCAGTGT